>QEQW01000079.1:0-66401 GCA_004016085.1 Claviceps quebecensis
CCCCCCCCCCCCCCCCCCCCCGTCTTCCCCAGCTCTTTTCCCACGACGGTCACGGAACGGTACAGATTCGTACAGCAGAAGAACTACTCCGTAAGGGCAAGGGGGGTGTGAAACTTGAAAGAGAATATAAAGAACCAATGGATCATAGCGCGGAGTGCCGGAAGAAGAAGGGCGTGTGTGTGGTATGACTCTGGGGGGAGCAGCACAGAAAGGCATGTACTCCGTATGTTTGCGAGAATAAACGGAAGCAGCCAAGAGTCCAAGACAGCATGGGATGATGCGTTGCGTGGGCCGTTTGCCCGTTCTGTGGCCGATCAACTCAGCAACGGCCCGTTTACGCTACCTAACCGAGTATGTATGTACTGTACTGTACCTAGTACCAACATGTCAAGTTGAAAGTCAACATGTCAAGCTGTCAACGACTCCACGAAACCCCCCCACGAGTCTACCGTCCACGTCTTATCCTCAAGACTCAGGAGTCAACTCCACGATCCCGGGTCTCCGCGAAACGCACGTCAGCCCAGAGATCTTCCCCCACCTCCCCACGCTCCCTCGTCGTGGTTTGGATGGGTGAGGGGAGGGGGCTTGGGATTGCAAATTGCAGATAATCTCAGCTTGTTGGGTATGTAGGTATCTGTATTCCCGCAAGCGAAGTTGTTCGCCACGGTTCATGTACATACATACATACTCGGGTGTGCAATTCCCCCATCTGTTTGTCTCGACTTTTTTGTCTCGAATTCATCGTCACATATGACTTCACCATGTTGAGCCCAAAAAAAGATGTCCAACTTGGAGGGGAGGGACCGGAGCCGCCAGCCACCTGCAGGGCCAGCTGCAAGGGCTGGTATGTACATACATTCACTCCGTACACATGTACATGATAGGTACAGTATGGCTACGGAGTACGTATGTTAGGTACTGCTGGCAGCTGTTCACTTGCAGAAAACGCAAAAGAATCGCGTGCGGCCACCGCGCCGATGACGTAGATGTCGCTGGGTCGCCTCCCCCGTCATTCCACTTCCCAAGACTTTTTCAAAAAAATGCTTGCAGCGAGGCACACACAAGTTCACAACCTTACAGGTTACCGGGCCATGTCTTAAGCGGTGCGCCGCCAACGCCAAACCCGCCCTGGGAAACGAAACGAACGAAATACATACATACCTGTACATATGACAGGGGGAGCCCCCGAACGGGACATCATCCGGCGCGGCACAAATTCCTTCGTCGGAGCGGTTCGGCGACAAGGGACGGCGCGAATTGGGCGGGCCCGCTTACCTAGCTGGATTCGCTCTCATCGTAAATTGAAAGATCAATCAATGGTTGTTAGGTGCAGTACCTGGGTAGGTAGTTAGTAGGTAAGTCCGTAGATTCGCGTAGGTTACAGGTAGGTATGTACGAACGGGCAGTTGTTGGATGTACTGTACCTACATACCTATGTACAGCATCTAGCGAGTAACACTGGTAGGGGTAGTGTTGAACGTACCTATGTACCTACCTAGCGCTGAAGAAGCTGAGAATCATGTTGCATGTATGATGTGCGGAATAGGTACCAAGGATTCGCAATGAACAGTTGTGCCTAGGAACAGGTGCCAAGGCTTCCATGTTATTTACTAGGTACATACTGCATGCGGGCCTATTTTACTTATTATGTACTTCCCCCCTAGTGAATCCTAGTGAATCGTGGATTCGTGATGCCATTGCGAAGCAACTCCGCCGAACTGGTGGGTCATTGTTCCTGTCCGATAATCAGAGACAATCAGACTTTTTCTTTCTTTCACCTTCGTCACCCACTGCACATAGGTATGTAGGTCGGTACTCATATATTAATACCTACCTACGTACGGAGTCCTGACTATGACATAACTATGCATCCATGCGTACATGATGAAAGTGTGCAGCAACCGCTCGTCGGACCGACGGTATCGGTGTGAATCGTGATGACTCGCCGCGTAGGACCCGCGCTGCATGCCCGTAAGCTGATGATGATGCCACTTGTTATTATGGACTTTTCGGCTTGCTTATGCTTCGATTCGTTGTTCCGCCTAAGCGCTCTCGGCTGATACGAGTTGTGAACTTGTGGTCGCGCTTGAAATGTTTCACTGCCAACTAAAGCCAACAGGAAGATGCGTAAGCAACGGGATTGCATGGCCGAATTGGCGGCTCAGGTGCGAGAAACACGAGATACCTACGTATTAACATACCGCATAACTAGTTTGTGGAATACAAAATCTTGAATTCTCTTGTTGTCGTCGGTATTGCCGCATAGCTAAAAATGGTTTATGTAGATCGTGGGATGCCACTACGATCTAGACCTAAGACCTCGCGTGGAATCGACGCAATCGAACATGGTTCAGAACTAGCCACTCCGTACTCCGTATAGACAAAATAATTACCATCATTCTAGAACCTCTTGTCGTCATCGGTATTGCTGTTCCACCGGCCGTGGTGCTCTGGGTCCTCATCCGTCTCCATGATTCAAAAGCTAACAGGTATGCAAAAAAGACAAGCTGCATATGTACAAAAAAAGTGCATCGTGAGTCGTGACCATCGTCGTTGCCACTGAACTTGTACTCCGTAGTGGGACTAGCAAAAAAACAGTGCGGCCAGTGTGACTCGAACACACGACCTTCAGATAGGCATCCGTAGGATTGAAGTTTGACTTCAGTCTGACGATCTCCCAGCTAATCTATGGCCGCAAGGTTAGAATGAGTGGTGCTATTACATACTATATTACATAGGCGGTTGTTCTATGCAGGTAACGACTAAGATATTCAACACCGCTCGTCTCGTCTCTTCACACCTATTAGCATCGACTGACTGCGGCATAGAAACCGCGCCACAGATCAGCAATGCAAGCAATTGGGTTAGGATGTCAGACATCCTGAAAAAATGATGACATCAATGTCTTCATTCGCGACGCAATGCAAGTAATGCGAGCAAGTCGATCAATCACTGCACCGAGGACCGACCGAGCCGATTCTCAACTGGCCTCCAACCACGAACATCTTTCTTCATCTCATTTCTAGCGACGCCGGCGGCTCCATGATGAGCGAAAAAAAGAACGTCATTTCTTCGCGCTGATGAAGGACTCATCTGATGAATTGAGCCTCATGAGTGTCAAGTCAACGTTGGGAAGCTGCCCATAGAAAAAATCACGCAGCCATCCTGTACATGAAGATGATGGACCGTCGTTCAATATCAGCCCCTTGCGCAATCCGCCGCATACCTACCTACCTACTCGATCTCGGCCCCTTCCTGGCAAAAATCCAGCTTCTCATAGGTACATATGTACACCCGATTTTTCCCATGACAGAAGCTTCGGTGACGTATTCTAGGTAGCCTACCTCGTGCCTTGGCTTCGTCCAAGCCCCAGTGCACCGGATGCCTGGCGATACCCCTGTCCTGGTCGCCTGTACGGAGCAGGCAGGGTCAACGCCGCACAGGTCGACCACCATGACGGCGGGAGGCGAAGCTTTTTTTGCTCTTTCCCTCACGATCTCAAGACGCAGATATGTACTCTGCTTGGCTTCCGGGACGAGCTGCTCGATGTGCTCAGTCGTCATGTGGAGATGCTTCATCATCGGCGCCTCTCCGTGGCATGTACATACCTTGCGCGCTTCAGCGCCCTGGGACTTGCCGTCTCGTGGCCCGTAGACAGTCGCCATGAGCACACCATGGTCTCTGTTCGGCCTCCTTTATTTTATTAGCGGTCCCACGTTGCTGCGGTCCCGCGCTTCCTCAAGCGTGCCGCGGCTAGAGCTCTCCTTGGAGGAGTATGTATGCTATCCGGGACTCATGGCTGTCCAGATTCCGTTTCTGCTCTGCCGCCCGAACGCTTTGCATGTTGGATTGATGACCTCTTCGACGTCCTTGGCCTCGCGGATGAGTTTCGATGCGAACGTCGAGGATGCCCATGTTTCCTACCTATTGATCGGCGGGGTTAGAAGCCGTAAAACTTGCCAAGACTACTTGATGGTGGCAGTTCACTACAGTGAAAACCACAACGAAACAGATACATATGTATGTGTGTACATACAAACAAGGTAAAGAAAGACTCAGCATAGCCGCAGTATTTCCCAGTTATGGCCCACAAACGAGGGGCATATCCAATCTAATACATACCTAGCCTCACGAACAAGACACAGCAGTACAGAGTATGATGCAGCCTATTACAGCCCTGGTACGTAATAGGCATCGTTCACGTAGAGTTTAATTATCATGCATCACAGGGATTCAACTGTCCGTAAACGGTAGGCGTCCCATGTCCGACCAGGATACTGCGTAGATTGCGAGCTTGTTAGTAGTTACTGGGTGTTCCCGTCTTCTGTCGCTGAAGAACATCTCCTCCGTAGACACGGGAATTATACCAGACGAGGAGATGAGCTTTTCCTGTTGGCGCTTGGGCCCAAGGTCTGGTCGTATCGAGATGTACTCCGTATGTACGGAGTACATATGTATGCTCTTCACTGGCCTACTATGTACATATAATGCTATACTATAATACTATACATGCGCACGCTCACGTTTTCCATGTTTGCGAGTCTTATTTGTTCTCTTTGGCCGTTGTTTTCTCACCGTCTTTCAGTGGCTCCTGTTTTTTACGTCATAATCTTGAAGAGCCTTCAAGGCAACGACAAAAGATATATGATATAGCAATGGTACACAGAATAATATACGTAGGCTCATAGTAATGACTTCTGGACCGTAACAGAGTACCAAATTCCATACAACTCACACGGACAAAAGTATTTTCTTTCCCCAAAGGATCAATGTGCGTGCCTTTGAGTCTCGACTCAAATTGTCCGGCGCATGCACCCCATGCCTATCTTTTCTGTTGTCTGGAAAGAAAACAAGAAAACGAAATGTGTTTTGCACTCTGTGGAAGATGTAAGATTTCATATATACTGGCCCTCTCTCGCGAGTCGCTTCTATATTCTTACATATTTAACCTCGCTCCATGTTACATTATACATACCTTCCAAGTTTGAAGTTCCCCCTCTCCAGAATCAAGGAAAAGACTGGCCCAAATCGACAGATTAGAAACGCCTAAGAGGCCCTCTCGCATTACCTTCACTCGACAGTCTCCCGAGTCCTCTGCAGTACGTAGTCTACTGGCTGTAGGATGGGCTTGACTCCGCGATGGACTGCATTAAATTACTCTGGCCCCTAACGCACACCGCACGCTTGCAAACCTTTTGGAGATATGTAGTCTCATAGAGCCTTTCATACAACACTGAAAATTGAAGTGAACACGTTGTTTCACAAGTACGTCTGTACTGTTACTGTGTTACAGACGGGTCACGGGAACAATTAGAGCGGGATGCCTATTCAGGCCCGGCGGCACAACGTGATCGGTAAACCAGCCCATCAATGCGGAGCCACATCCGACAATCCCAAGAAGTTCATTGTACGGAGTACATATGTACATATGTACATATGTGGGAGAAAACTCCTTTCGTCCGCAGCATCCCGCTATGTACATACCTGCGGCTCGCCAATGCCGAGAACACGCCACACTGAACATACGAATATGTAAACCACCACGCCACCTCTCAATTCGACCACCATGACGGGAAGATTACGATGGGAGAAGTCGCGCACAGAACACGCAACACGGGAACATCAAGTGATTATACAATACCTACTTGCGGCATTGATGCCACGAGGCTGGCATCCAGCCCACGATCGCACGATCCGCCTCGGATATTTTCCCCATCGGACCATCGGTCTCATCGTTCAAAAGGGGAAACCTGGGATGCTCGCAGCTCTTCCCCGGGTTTCCTTCTCTGAGACTTGCTCAATGCTGGCTCCGATTCGATGCATGGCCTGTCACGGTACATACCTACATATGCACCTAGTTCGCGAACGCATGAACACACACGGTGGCGGTACATACCAATAGTTGAATAAGGCTTGTGCGAGTTCAGAGAATCTTCTGCATCTTCACAATGAGAAAACTCCCCGTCGCGGCGACACAAACGTGATGCAGCAGGCTCAGCTGAAGCAAGCGCAGCAATCGACTTTGATCGCGACGGGCGATATACGTCGTATGACCCTGGGGCCTGAGCGCTGCGCTTATCGACAAAGAAATCGTGTGAGGCATTCAGGAATGGTTCAGCTGGGTACCAATTTTCGGCCATACATGGCCGAAAGGATGCCCGCCGCGGGGAATTCGCATCTGGGGAAGAGTCCGGACGATCCGCCGGACTTTCTTATGATACATACCTGTATCATGCCCTCAGTCAGCGCAGGGTCCACGATGAGGCATTTCTGTTCCTGGATCTTGTCCCGGGAATAGGGATAGCGGCGCATCGCGTGTAGGTAGTCGACGGAGGGGCTGTGTGGTGGAAGGAACCAGATCTTCAGTAATGGGTTCTTAATGACGCCAGCAGTGTCAAGGTGTGCCGGTATGTATGTTTGTCTCGGTTTGACCGGGTGAGGGTGCGAGATGTGGGAGCCGGGTACATACATAAGCGACGGGGGGACCAAAAAAAGGTACGGGCCGCGGTTTTGGGGGTCTGATACATTGGCGACATGTGCACGTGTGCTGCCGATCGATCCGTCTTTTTGGGAGACAAAAGACGGAAATGACGAAAGCAAGAAGAAGAAGACTGGATGAGGGGTCCGCTGATGACATGGCTGCGGGAAAAAATCGAATGCGTCAAGTGTGTTGAGAAGATAGACGACGGCTCGGGGAAGACGCAATCCGCAGTGTAGACCAATAACGGCTGCAGTCCGCAGACAGCAAAGTGAGTGCAATCTACAAAAGCTGGTGACGGCCACTCGGTCAGCCTCGCTCATGCTAGGTGATATGAGGCTATCACACTCGGAACTTATCATCATGGTGTAAACGAGAGGCCGCCGCCGCCACAAGCGAGAAACGATGTTGTGTCAAGACTCACAGCGATGATTAACCAGGTTCCTTCTTGACAAAGATGCGAGCTGGGAAAGGGGAGTATAATTAGTGTCCTATTGTCTGGCTATACTCTTCAACCACCATGCGTGAATGCGCGCATCGTTGGTCAGCTCGGGGTGGAAGCTCGTTCCCAAGATATTGCCCTGCCTCACGGCGATGATATCCCCCGCGTCGTTGCTGGTATTTGCTTGTGACACGCCTGCCTTCATCCTGTCCACCCGACCCGGCAGCTTGGCCAGTACTTCAACATCTGATGCTGATCCTGATGCTGACAAGATCTCCTCCACAACAGGAGCTCGAATGAAAACGCCCGGGAAAGGTGAGCTTCCCTCCCCGAGAAACGGCAGATCCATATCAGCCTCGAAGCTCTCAATCTGGCGGCCAAAGTGATTGCGGTGCACCCGGACGCCCAAACCGCCGATGAGTTCCTGACCATTCTTCTTGGTCGCATTTGCCTCATTTGATAGCAGGATCAGACCCGCGCAGGTACCCCAGACGGGCCGTTTCTGCGTTCTGTTCAGAGCAGTGTGTTAGAGACAAGAAGGGGGCCGATTCTTCGAGGCTTGGTCGTGAGAGTGCGCGAATTGGAAAAGTAAACCACCTACTTGACATAGTCGCGCAGCGGCTCCAGCAAGCCCGATTGCGCGGCCACAAACGAAATGGTAGTGCTTTCGCCGCCGGGAATAATGAGGCCATCACATCGGGCTAGTTCCTCGGCGGTGCGCACCTCCAATGTTGAGACATTGAGGTGTAGCTGCGCGGCGGCGGCGCGCATCAAGTCGATGTGTTCGATGAAGCCCCCCTGGAGGGCCAAGACACCGATCGTGATAAGACTCATGGCGGTTACCGTTCGTGCCGCCTGTGAACCGTCTGCTGTCGCCGATACTGCGTGGGACTCTAGATTTTCCGAGGAGGTAGAGATCCAGCGGCAGGAAAATGAGGAGAAAGATGGCGTGAATGCGTTTTCTTCTAACGTGCAAGCTTCAATGATGATATGACCACGCCGCTGCTCTGTAGCAACTCGGCGAGGCCTTGAGGAGTCAGGACGGCGAGAATCGGGCAAGGCGACGAACGGCGGGGCCTCGGCGCTGCAGGTGTGGAGCTGCTGTAGCCTCTGCCCAGTGCTGCCTGTGAGTCGCAAAAAGGCGTATGCACAGCGACAGGGAACAGTAGACACCTATGTAGGTAGGAATGTACCTACATAGATGCACACAATGGCACAGATGGACGCTTCCTCTGGTTTCCAGCTCAAAACGTCAAATGACACTTGTGACTTGAAACCAATTCAAGCATCCAGAATTGAAGTATACAGCCTCGTCTTCCGCCGCCACACCACCGCCACACCCGCTCTCAAACAGGAAGTCCCTGGGCCTGCATCCCCCAGCCGCAAGAACCCGCCACTTGGCGTCGCCAATGCAAGGATCAAAGCCTTATAGCCGCGACCTGCACCACGCGGCGGAGCATCTCGAAAGGGAAAAGGCGCGGGCTGCCACCGTTTGGACTCGGTACTACGGAGTACGTGATCACTGATGCCGCCTCCAGATGAATGACGATGTCTTTTGGGATAGAAGTCGTAGCGGGAATTCCCGGTGGATACATACGGTACTCCGTAGACGACTCTGATAACTAGGTAGGTACATACCTACCTAATGTAGGTATGTATGTACTATGTACGGAGTACACATGTACATATCCCACTGTGCTCTAAAGTCAGCGAGAGTCGAGATGTACATGTGCTCCTGTCCGCTTGACCACGCCGTTCGTTGCTTCGAGGTAAGCTACGGTACTGTGGGTGTGTGCTACTGTACGCGTGTTACTTGTCGTTGTCGCGTGATGATGTCTCGTGGCCGACAAGTGGTTTTACGCCTAAGTTCAAGCATTGCTCGGATCCACCAAAGGGTCTTCCGGTTCTCATTCTTGGGTCTTCCTCTCATTGGTTTCTACCCTTTTGGTCCTTCCCTTTATTGGCTGTTCCTTTCCTTCTTCCCATCCTTCTTCCCCAGCCTTGGCAGCACCCGCCAATTCGGTGCCAATGGAAGCCATTAGAATTTAGAACGCGGCGTCAAATCGTGGCACGAGGCTGTGGCCGGAGTCTCCGTTGTCGCTCGCGGATTGACTCGACTCCCTCGTCGCTCGAGCAATGGATGGCCCGTGGCGCGTGGACGCAAAGTCGCTCCTTCCTCGCCGCCTTGTCGAGACTCGACGCCCCGCTCCACAGCCGGCATTGACGTCTTGGGTCCTGCATGCATGGCGCCCCCTCCACAAACCTAGCTGCATTCGACCACCCCTCCATTGAAAAGGTGAAGGCGAAATTTAGTCCGCGTCGTCGCCGGCTTAATCTTTTCATACCTGTACCACATCTTTGCTGTATATCTTCTCTGCTTCCTCCACGTCCTTATTGTAAGTCGATCGCACCACCTCCTCCCTGTCTACATTCACCAATTTACTTTTGTGTCATTTGATTCCAATCGCAGCTTCTGACTCCAGCCCTTCAGACCATCGAGCCTCGAGTCTCACGATCCTCTACCCAACAACTTTCACACACAATGGCCAACGACACTGCTGCCGCCGCTCCGGCCGCCAACGGCTCTGGCGCCAACAAGTCGAGTTTCACTGTCAAGGCGGGGTTGGCGCAGATGCTCAAGGGCGGCGTCATCATGGACGTCGTTTCAGCCGAGCAGGCCCGTATTGCCGAGGAGGCCGGTGCCTGCGCCGTTATGGCTCTTGAGCGAGTTCCCGCCGACATTCGAAAGGACGGCGGCGTCGCCCGCATGTCTGACCCCGGCATGATCAAAGAAATCCAAGCCGCCGTCACCATTCCCGTCATGGCTAAGGCTCGTATCGGCCACTTTGTCGAATGCCAGGTCCTCGAGTCCCTCGGAGTCGACTACATTGACGAGAGTGAAGTCCTGACCCCCGCCGACGACGAGAGCCACGTCGAGAAGAGTGTCTTCAGCGTACCTTTTGTTTGCGGCTGCCGCAACCTCGGGGAGGCATTGCGCCGCATTGCTGAGGGCGCTGCCATGATCCGTACCAAGGGCGAGGCTGGCACGGGCGATGTCGTTGAAGCTGTTCGTCACATGAAGACTGTGAACAGCCAGATTGCCGCGGCCAAGGCTGCGCTCGCCGAGGGTGGCATTGTTCGCATTCGTGAGATGGCTCGCAAGCTCGAGGTTGATACTGCGCTTCTCCTGCAGACCGCCGAGCTGGGCCGCCTGCCCGTCGTCAACTTTGCTGCTGGCGGTGTTGCCACGCCCGCCGATGCTGCCCTCATGATGCAGTTGGGCTGCGACGGTGTCTTTGTCGGCAGCGGCATCTTTAAGTCGGGCGATCCTGCCAAGCGCGCCAAGGCCATTGTCCAGGCCACCACTCACTTCCGCGATGCCAAGGTCATTGCCGAGGCCAGTACGGGTCTCGGTGAGGCCATGGTCGGTATCAACTGTGGCAGTATGAAGCCCGAAGAGAAGCTTGCCGGCCGCGGCTGGTAGGGGAACAGATTGATGATGGGAGATCAAAACAAAGAACGCACGTCGATCGATGATAGTACATAATGTGGAGCAATACCCTGGATGGAAGGAAGAAAACCTAGAATTATGGGCGATTTGATGGGCAACGGAAAGTGAGCGGTGAAAAACAGCGAAGAATGTGACGTCGAAGGATGATAGATCTTTTTGTTCTTTTTTTTTTGTTATAATCTACACTTGGATAGGCGTTCTTACGATGTATGCTTTATGTTGTTCAAAACTAGCTAGCTCATGAGCAAGACGAATGTGCATTTCAGCCAGCGACCATAACCGCGGAGCAAATATCAACTATTTACATCCGTTGTGGCAATTATATTGTATGTATGTGTACAAAGCGGCAAGCCCAATTAGCATCGGGTCGCGTAGTTTTCCTGCTATAATGAATGTCTAGATCATATCACGTACTCAAAACATATCAATTCCTTCTCTACGACTAGTACAGTCTCGTCATCTTGCTTACTGTCTTGGCCCAAGTGAGCATACGCCTGCACTCCAACGTCTCGTCAGTCAAATGGACCGTGGTTCTGATCCCCTTCATCGCAGCAAGGCTGATTCCAAGACTCGGGCATCAGCCCTCACTCCGAAATAGCCCCCAACATTTTAAACAGATAATAAGCGTATGCACTATGCTATATGTAGATAATACTGGGAAGAACTTATACAACTGTTTTTACACAACATGCCAGCATGATGACATAGGTACAGGCCGTATGAGGTCTGTGCCCTGTGCCCTGTGCCCTTCAACGCAATAAATAATCAATCTGAATGAATCATGAATCATGATTGACGTTGTCGCGAATTTTGTTTTGTCCCAGGCTTTAGGATCAGCATGTTTGGGAAGCGATAAGTCAAGCATCAAGACTTTTGGGTAGGCAAATGCTTTGTTTGGTCATCTCTCTGTTTTTATCTACCTTGTTAGACCAACAGTCATACTCATTCAGATGTAAAAGGGTCAATGACAACAGAAATTGAAGTACATACATGTAGAAGTGGTAACAGGCTACTTGAGAATTTATATGATCGGGACTAGGTACTTGAGCGTAACGGCAAAGATTTGTTGAGAAGGTGTGTCAACGAACATGGACTGATTTGGGTGCCTATGTTCACCAGATAATGTATTGTGTTTCGATGTCAAGAAGGCGTCTTATGTATGTACTCACAATATAACTTGGTGTCCCTCTCCTTTCTCCTTTATGTTCCCCTTTCTCTCACCTTCTTTTCACTTTTCCACCGTATTCTATCTATCTCTCCCAGTCCGCGTCTTTGCTACGTCTTTCATGTTTCCTTACCTTATACACCTGTATACAATAGAGAGAGCAAGACCTGTGGAAATGTAACATCGAGGCACGCATTTTTTTCCCGTTTTCAAAAACAATTCCAAGGTGCACGTACAAAGGCAGGGAAATCGTGACAGCGCAGCTATACGTAGGAACGAGGTACTGTACCGTAAGTCAGAGGTAGAAAGGTAGCATGTAAATCCACATACGCATCAGCAAATAACTCAACATGACCACACAAACTACCACAACCACCTACTTACCATCATCACTGAAACGCCTATATTGCACTTGTTCAGTAATAAGCATACATTTCACTTCCCCAAAGATGCCAGCACTAAGAAAACACGAGAACACAGTCGTCGAGACGCAACACGGAGCAAGCACAGCAAGAAGAAAGGGGACGCAACAAGTCTGAAAAGTAAAGCAAATATTTCACATTTTGACTAACATCTTCTCCCGGAAGACCGGAAGACCGGAAGACTAAAATCTCCAACGCCAAGTCGTAACTTCTTTCTTCTTATCGAGACTCAAGGAAATCGGCGAGCAAATTGTGTCATAGTATCAAATAGACAGCAGTGATTTCTTTGAACAAAAAAAACGTTAGACGGCCGTATAATGCCGACACGAGATAAATCAGCCCCGACGCCCCAACGTCTCCCTAAGTAGGCAAAGCCTTTCCGAACGGCTGCCGCAAGAAAGCAAGAAAATTGATATAGAGCTCTGCAGAAGTGCCTGTGCCTGAGCTTCGTTTGGGCCTTGGATTTTCATCTTTTTTTTTTTCCTTCTGCTTCTCCTTCCAGGCTGTGTGGATGTTGCTTAATTTTGCCCTCCTCCCCCTTTTCTCTGTCCGTTTCGATAGGTCGAATTTGAGCAAAATCGCAACCCGATTTCTTGGTTGTGTTTCAAAACATTGTTATTTCGTCACATCTTACTGACGGTGCGGTTAGCAAATGTGCAAAATGCTCAAAAGCGAGTACTCGAAATGGAAACTGTCCGTCTATGCACTCACCTGAGGAGGCACGACAGGTCCAGGGGGCCCGGGAGGACCGGGAGGACCCTGGGGGCCTGGAGCATGACCGCCAAAGTGCTGAGGACCATAAGGACCAGGTCCGTGATTGGGCATGCCCATGTAGTGAGGAGGAGGGGGGGCAGGACGATAGGGGGTACCAACACCAGAGTTGTTCTGTGATCGACCCCAGCTCAATCGGACACGAGAATTGCCAATTGGATATCCTTGCATCTGATTAATGGCCATCTCAGCAGCGTGACGGTGAACGAACTGCACGAAGCCACATCCCTTGCCAGGAGGAATCTTGACATAGGTTATTTCACCAAAGCCCTGGAAAAACGACCGCAGCTCATCCTCAGTCACGTAGCCAGACAACCCGCCGACGAATACGGTGGTGTTGTTAGGGTCAGTGAACTGGTTCATTTGAGTGGCCGGGTTGTAACCGCCGTAGGGGAACCCGCCCTGCATAGCAGCAGCAGCTCCCCACATGGGCTGTTGATGGACGGCACCCATCATGGGACCACCGGCGTGGTGGGCTCCGTGACCGCCAAATGCTTGATTACCGCTACGATTCGGAACACAAAGGTCAGCCAACCTTGCCCTGGGAACTATCGTTTGTTTGAAATTGGACAAGCGCCGCGCCGCGGGGGGGTGGGAGGTCCTCGCCATCGCTTACCGATTCTTGGGCGTAGCGGTAGAGATTCTCATAGGTCTGTTGCCGCAGTAAACACCCTGCATCTCGACCAAAGCTCGCTGCTGGTCGTTTTCATCGGAAAATCGCACAAAGCCATAACCTCGGCTCTGGCCAGACATGGCATCCGTCATAATCTTGGCGGACTTGCAAGAGGGGAACCGGGCCTGGAACAGTGACACCAAGACGTATTCGTTGACCTCAGGACCCAGGTCGCCAACGAAGATGCTATACTCAGGGCCACGATCGTCACTGCCGCTCGAGAGTATTCCGTCAGTCTTGGGGCCCATGTGGTGGGTGCTTGGAGGACAATAGAGCAGTATCAGAGGATAGCTCTTCGTGGGGGATCGATGATGGTGACTTACCGTCGGTCAACAAGTCCACCGCCAGAGGCCCAGTTAAGTTTAAACTGACGAGAACTGTTCGGGACCGAAGTTCCGTTGAGACCCAATGCCTTGGTGGCAGCTTCGGGGGAGGAGAACTCAACGAAGCAGTAACCAGCATTTCTGTCATGTGTTCATGGTTAGCAGGTTGAAAGCCCCCGGATTTGCTCTTTCCTCATGACTCCATGAGCTCCTGCCATGGACCGTACCCAGAAGTTTTGTCACGGATCACCTTGACGTTGACCGTCTCGCCAGAGGCAGAAACAAAGACGCCCTTGATGAAGTTTTCGTCCATCCAAGGCTCGAGCTCGCCCATCCTTGAACACGATGTCAGTGTCATGCCCACTTGCAAACATTTTCAACTATTCTGATATCATCTTACCAAAGAGTCGTCTTTGCCTGGTCGCCGACAACGCCAGACGGGGAGGGCACAACGGCCATGTCAGGCGCAGGGGGGGTTCCGTTGGGGAAAGACATTTTCGTAAAATAAAATGGACGTAAAAGCTGTCACGCGGTCAGCCGCCTTTACATAAACACCCGACTGTGGCAGGTGAGAACGAACAAGTTGAGGCGTGTTAGAAGACGCAACTACGTCGCGGTCAGTGAGTGCGTCAGTCTGCTGCCATTTTTGTTGGACTCACAGATGGCAGACTGAATCAGAAATCGTGCAAGATCTGCAGAAATCAATCGCGGGGTCCTATTGTTCTGGTCAGCCAACAAAAGACGAAGACGCTAGCTGAGCCGAAACGGCCAGTGGAACAATTGCGCTTCATTGGCCCAGCCAGACTTACCAGAAGTTCTCGAGATGAGACAATCTGTCCAATGGATATATATTCGTCGAATCGAAACGGAAACCGAAAACGAGTCGAGAAAGTCGGTATCCAGACCAATATAGAGACTCCTTATGTAGACTTGAAGACAAGAATCTCAAGACGCCGCCACGCTAGGTGAAAACTTTCTCAAGTGAACGCTAGAAGAGTCCGCAATACGTCGAATGGTCAAAACAATTGACTCGTGCGTCAAAAGGCAGGGTGCGAAACGTCCGAAAAAAAGAGATCGTGAACAAACGTAAGTCCTATCGATAATTCCGAGGGATCGTGATAAAACACTGAAAACGCTCTCGAAATCAACAGAAACCTATTCTATCTGATCAGCATTGAAGTAGTTGAAAGATCTTGAAGTCGGGAGTATCCAGTTTCCCAATAAGGCTTTAGTGCTCAGACGACGGGTGGTTGGTGAGACATTCTGCCAATTGTTCTCTCGACGTTGTGATCAACTGACGAACAATTGAAGAAGATCAACTTGCATCAATCGCGACAGCAAATGTGCAGAGCGTGTTGTGATGATGCTTCCATGTTCTAACTCCAGCGCAAGTTTCCATAAGGATCGAGGCAGGCAAGTATGCTCACGCCGCTGCGTGACCAATTGTTGACCCAGCCAGCCGCATTGACCAAACGGATCGCGGCAGACGTCCCCTCCCATCATCTACATTGTGCAGAATGATGTGAGATCTCAACGTGCCGAAGCAGCTGGCAAGTAGGCAACTTGTGCTCATTCCCACTTGGTGATTATCAGCGACAGCTGAAGCGGAGCGACAGACATGTCGAGATTGATCCAGACCAGAATCATTTGCAACAAGTAGGAAGAAGCGAAAGTTTCAAGCACAGACACCGAAACTAACGGCTCGAGCTGACTGGTGAGCGCGGCGATAAGCTACCGTCGAGCGGTTGGACTTGGCTGGCAGTTTCGAGTTCGTCACGGTCACGAGTTGTTGAGAATGCGATCGGGGATGGAAGATCGAGCTTGCGCGGCGGCCACGTCGTCCGGGAGCCAAAAAGCCAATATCGGAGTGGCGAGTGCAATGAGGAAATACAGAAAACTACTTACTTTTAGGCGCCGGCAAAAACAACCGAAACTCTGAGCCAATGTCCGAAACACGCGCAAAGGAAGAGAGTAAGTGGAAGGTAATGGGGACGTGAGGTGAGGAAGAGAAAAATCGAGACGCAGCAGGGCGGGCACGAAAGGCGAGCTTTTTTTTCTTGGACGAAGCCGGCCGGGCTTAGCAAGAGGCAGCACTGTGTGTGCGGGTGTGCGTGTGCGTGCGTGGGCCCTCGATCCGGATTGGACCTTGTCATCTTGACCCAGGTACCTGAGACTGGTACCTCTAGGTATCTACGGAGTAGGCTCTGATGGATTTTGGATCATCGATCTTCTGTCGGCTTCTGCCACGAGAAAACCGACACACCCGACGGCGGGAAGAGGGCGACGCTCAACGCGTGTTGCGCATTTTTGGGGGGAACTACAGGGGGACGCCCGGGTCATCTCTCCAGGAAAAGTACCGAGTGCCCCATGCGTGTATGTACATACTTATGTACCCATGTATGTATCCGGTACATACTTTGGTCGATGCCAAGTCATGTGCGAAACACGCGCTGGAATTCCAAGCTGCTTTATTACGGAGTAAAATAACATACCTACCTACTACAATCTTGGCTACCTCAAGAGTGAACCAGTCAACCAGGAGTGCGTGTGAATGGACGTCGGGCTAGGGCGAGCAACGCCAAACTGCCGGTTGCTTACGCTTGTCACGAAACATGAAGTGAAGCAGAACTCACGAGTGATATGCAACACAGCCACCAAGGAATCCATCGCAGCGACGACCTTAACGGAATGCTTCCATGCAACTCCAAGCACGAGACTGCGACCCGTCCTGGTCCGGTGCTGCACTGTGCTGCCGCATCCGTCAAGGGGATGGATGGCCCATCTTCTGCTCAGGCCACACAATGCCACGCACAGGCGAGTCGTCGCCGACATTCGGGGCGTGAGCCCCAATCATGGTGGGACGAGACAATCAGATTATCTGATTCAAATTGTACCTCACGAAGCGATTGTCCCGGCCGAACGAGGCCGAATACTCCGTAGTAGGTAGGTAAACAAGACAGGTTGATTTGTATGTACGGAGTATGTACTCCGTATGTACATACTTACATACCTATTACACGGAGCACAGTACATGTACAGTAACACATGTATGTATTTGGGTACATCTGTTCCGTGCATAAGTAAGCGAGCCGGCTTTACCCACGTCCGCTTCCGGTCTTCGACTTTGAACATGGTTGTGGCACTCAATGTACGCATGCCTTCAACTTGTAAATTTTATTTTTCCTGTTCGCGAGGCCGCAAGAAGAGGAAAAGAATAAAAGGACTTGATGCACCGGCCAGGAGAGCCACAATGGCAAGGTCGACACGGCTCACGAGTCAGAGGGAGAAAGGACATCGTGCATTACCAACTACATACGGAGTATGTACATGTACGGAGTACCTACATGCACCGGCATGCCGCCGATCGTGTTCTGTACCTACTCCGTACGGACTACGGAGTATGTACATGTATGTACCCGAAATGCTGGCCCTTCCCGCCAAGTTGTAACTTACAAAACACTGCAGCAAGGATCGCAGCAAATGTCATTCTTTCTCCTGCATCTGACTGGTTAATTGGCCTCAGTACATGAACATGGATGATGGAGGGTGCGATATTGGCATATGTAGCCGAATCCACTTCCTCCTTCTCGTAGGCTTGAGAGCCTACTCCGTAGAGGGCGTTACGAAGGAATGACGATACGCGACAGGTGTAGACCAGGGCGCGACAATCTCTAAAGTACAATTTGTGTGCGTAGGACCTAGGCACATACATACCATTGTTTACTTCAACATTGTCTGGAACTTAAATGCCAAGCTCGTCGTGACTCGTCGCCCTGCTGCCCAGTAGGTACCTCCTATCCCGCCGCTCTCCGCTTCCGCCGAGCCCTTGGATTTCCCAGAAGCGTATATAAAGCGATGTTCAGTTCGTGCAACAGAGTCGACAGCCTCCTCCTCTCTTTTGTGCATACATACTTCGTAGATCCTCTGTGCCGTACGCCCGTACCTGACAAGGGCGCCTGCAAAGGCCGAGAAGGATCCCAT
The DNA here is from genome assembly GCA_004016085.1 of Claviceps quebecensis. Taxonomy (NCBI): domain Eukaryota; kingdom Fungi; phylum Ascomycota; class Sordariomycetes; order Hypocreales; family Clavicipitaceae; genus Claviceps; species Claviceps quebecensis. The sequence goes on from QEQW01000079.1 coordinate 17,767, forward strand.
GTCCCGACTCCCGGCGCTTCTCCCATCGGCTGCTGGATCTTATCGTTTGATCTGCCGCCAGAAACTAGACCGAGAAGTGGCCCAGTACAGGGGACTGGGGGAGTGAGTTTGCAATCTACGGGAATATATTCTACCTAGCGCCTTAGCTGGTTTGTTCACACCAGCGCTGGCGTACAATTGTCTTTCCGTTTTACAAATGTATCCTCGCGTCTCGCTCGCCACTTGCCCTTGCATGACGCTCCACCAACACCTGCATTACTCCGTAGTTTGTGTACAGTGTGGTACGTACCTTAGGTACCTATGTACTGTAGTTGTACTCCGTACGGAACAGGTAACTACCTACATAACTGTATTAAGTTATTAACCTATCTACATACATATTCGTTTGGCCAGGTAAGGACTACACCTGGTCTACGGTGTGGTCCAGCGGGCTTTTAAGTAACAAGTGTAGGTACTCCGTACAGAGTAATGTACATACAACGTTGAATAGAGCTCGCTGAAGCAAACATTGTGCCGAGTCGTCCACCCTATATGAAGAAGTTGGGATTCTCCTGTACTGTGTACATATTCATGATTAAGGAGTACATATGGTACATACATAGTACCGTGTTTCACCAAGAGGGTCTCAGCCTCTCAGGGTAACACGCAGGTTTTGACGTAGGTACCTAGGTATTCCAGGATGTTCTCACATCATCTCTCCTGATGCATTCGCCGAGGAAGAGACGCAGCAGTCAAAGGTACAGCCAATCGTAGGTGCATGTGTTCAGACCCTGCGTGGAATCAAAGAGACGACAAAGCCATTCATGAGGAGACATTGATGATGAGCAGGTATTTGTAGTAATCGTGATCGTCAATACAAGTGGACGAACTTCCAAATTCTGTGCACTGCACTGCTCGGTGAGAATTCCTGTTTGTCGCCGTGATTTTTGTGTCCGAAGTTCTCCGAACTCCCTACGGAGTCTGCTTAGTCATGATATGTGGCGGCAACTTTCGCCCAACTTCCTACTGGCCGTTGACGCCGCAGCCGCAAGGCACGTCATGTCCGTGGGACCGTGGGACATCGTCGTCAGTCAAGGTTGCCTATCGTACCTAAAATATATTGCAAGTAGCTAGGTCTTGTCCGAGTTCTGTATCTGCACTTGATTCGCAGCGCCATCTTGTTTTTATCGCCAATTCAGTCCATGAACTCTCGGAATCTTTCAACAGCTCTGCCGCGCCTTCGCCATGTCTGCGCCTCCGTCAACTGAGCAGCGCGAACTGCAACTGGTTGAGAGCGTAGAGTTCAAGATACTGGGTGTGGCCAACAAGGAGGACAAGCTCCACCAGCTGCTCCAACGGTACTTGGCGCCGCTTATACTCAAGGCAGCGAGTGAACACGCTTCGGTCAGAGCAAGAGTAAGGATTTTAGCTCAGCATCGTGCTCTAGATACCTGAAGAGTGGAGGTTGACTGGTAGTCAGATCATCCAGATTCTTGCTCGGTTAAAAACCTTCATACAACCTCCAGGGTACGTCTTTTGTCAGAGATTTTCCTTAAGGTTTCTTTCATTTCTTGGGGACTTGTTCTTCAGACTTGAGTCCAAAATTAGGAACCATCCAGCCAGCTTGCTGACCTTGATATAAAACCTCAAAGGATTATACTACCCGTCAAGGCCCTTCTACAACAATACAAATCCAATGACTCGCTTATTATCAAGCAATTAGACTTGTCTTTTGTCATGCATAGCCTGGACAGGTTAGACATAGATGACAAAAGAGATCTTATTTCGATTGCCTTGGCGGGCTTTGCTAGGGATGAGGGTCAGCCGAGAGCTGCACTCATGTTTCATATCATCCTGAGACTTCTGCTTGACGTCCGTATTCCTCCTCGTGGAAGTACTGAGGATCAAGCTTTTAGGTCCTCTCTTGGCCTGACAGACGACGCTGATGCTCAGTATTTGGCCAGGAACCTTGGCATCTTTCTACGCCTACGTATGCCGGCGGTAATCTCGCCACTGGGTCAGGCAAATCCAGCACTATCCTCTACGGAGCTGGCGATGTTTCCCGTCGATTCTCCAGAGATTGACAAAATTTTGAATAGGATCACGGAGCTAAAATTGAAGATCATCACCCTGCTGGCCAGTGGTGCGTTCAAGGACGAAGAACGTTTTCTGCCAGCTCTTTATGCTGCTTCCGGTGTCGACAACAGAGTATCATCGACGGCTGAGGAGATTCTCAAACGTAGCACTGTGTCTCTCGAGGACGAGTCGCTCGTCAATCGTCTGTTTCTTGCACATTCGCAACTTCCGGCACCTTATCGTGCTCGCATTCTTGCTGTCCTATCGAAATCAACACTTGCAACCACCATGTCAGACAGCATAATGGCCGTTGTGAATCTTGACTTTTTGCCACAGAGCTCCATGCAACCAGCAAGTGCCTTGGAAAAAACCAAACTGCACAAATCTCTGTTTCAATTCCTGTCTTGGGTGGCGCAAATAGGCCCTTCAAAGTCCAACTTCACCATTGGAACGCCACTTATCAAGGCCATGCGGTCCTATATAGAAGGCCAAGGATGGCCAGTCCCTGCGCAGACATCGAAGGACGACGACGCGTTGCGCTCTAGAGCTTACGAGACCATTGGCATGGTAGCGAGGAGTGCCGATATGCCATTTGAGGAACGCTTTGACTTGGGCGCATGGCTTTTTCGCTCCCTGTCAGAGGATAACACAGCTGAGGCTGTAGTCAATATCGACGGTGCACTCTCTAGTCTGACCGCAGCCATTCCCGCTAGTATTGGTGGAGAAAATGATGAACTGAAGCGTATGCTTTTGTCATACATGGCGTTGTCCGACGAGCCTCCTACAGTGCGCAGTACGAGGCATGCTGCCGTGAAGTGGGCTAACCAATGTCTGCCCTTTTCGGATGTCGTCGGGCGATGGATCGATATCTTGGCCATCGCAGGGCGACAGAACGAACGAAATGATGTCATCGAGCAAGGTCACAAAGGTCTTGACCCATGGACATACTACGCGCACATGGACATAGCGCCTCAGCTGCCCGATTGGAAGGAAATGACGATGGCTCTGTTCGACTCCCACATACACCCAGAGGTAGACCTCCAGCAAGGGGGCCGTAGCCACAACGGAAATCTTCCAGATAGTCCTGTATTTCGGAATTTCCAAGGAACGAGGATTCTGGCCTTTCCTGTAACACTCCGATACATCAAGCAAATGATGCTTCTCACAGCTCTTGATGATTTCAAGGTCAAACCGGACTGGATACAAATCCTCGATGCGCAAATCACAACGGACATAGACACGAGAGATAAGGTTCGTGCTTATTTGCGATCTGTCGATAGTGCATACCTCGTGTACTACCTGAGAACGTGTCTCAGCGGTGCATTCATTGAGGGGTCTCCCATTGTGGAAGAATGTCTTCGCTGCTTTGTTCAGGTCGCTGCATGGACGCCTGGTGGCCCCGTTGGCTATCTAACGGATGTCAGCACCAAGTTATTACCGCTGATCAAGTCCAACAACAAGGAGATCCGATCACTTGCTGCCAAGGCATTCGGTATCCTTGTCGCGCATCCTTCAAACAGCTCCGAATCTGTTGGAAACTGGATCACGACTTTGATGGCTCTGTTTGCTAACGCCGAATCTGTCATTGGTGCGGAAGCGAACGCTGCTGAAGGCGCCTTACTTGCCTTTGGTCATCTCTTGTCCAGATCAGTGTACTATGACAGGACATTCCCTGAACCGACGGAATACCCTTACAACTTCTTATTAAAAGACGGCGTGCCTGCCTCCCTCAACGAAGCAGCGTTAGAAACCTTTTCACAATTATGGATGGCCAAGTTAGCCATTCCATCCACAGAAGGAGGGGACTTCTCTGTAGACAAAGTTATTAATAAGCTAGCTGCAGATGCCAAAAAGGCGAATGAAAGAGCGATTTGCGCTTTGGGAAGCCTGGCTATGGGCTTGGAGCAAGATACTGTCGTGGATAGTACCACTACCGATCCTTTCCCTGGTAGCCTTGGTGAAATACTGAAGCATCTCTTTTCACTTCACGAAATCAAACGAGTAGAGGTACAGTTCACAGTAGGAGATGCCATCACTTCGGCCGTGGCAAGGTGGGAGTCGAACAGTGTGAAGCTTAAAATGGACGTTGAAGCTAGGGGCGTGACATTTCGTACCACCGCACGTGGCGATTGGGTGGACCAGGTCATCCAGAAGCTATTACAGGATTGCAAGGCGACCAAGCCTGCGCTCCTGAAAGCCTCTGGGATTTGGCTGTTTTCCATGGTGCAGTTCGGTTCCCACCTCAGCCAAGTGCAGGACCGGCTTCGAGAGGCCCAGGCGGCCTTCATGAGACTCTTGAGCGCCAGAGACGAGCTTGTACAAGAGACCGCTTCGCGCGGCTTGTCGCTAGTTTATGATCGAGGCGATGCAGGTCTCAAGGCTGCTCTGGTCAAAGATCTTGTGTCAGCGTTCACGGGCAACGCAACGCAGCTTAAAGTAGAGCAGGATACCGAATTGTTCGAGCCCGGTGCGCTGCCTACCGGCGAGGGCGGTTCGGTCACGTCCTACAAGGACATTGTCAGTCTGGCCAACGAGGTGGGCGATCAACGTCTCGTCTACAAATTCATGTCTTTGGCTGCCAATGCCGCCACGTGGTCAACCCGATCCGCGTTTGGCCGCTTCGGTCTCAGCAACATCCTCTCTGAGTCAGAAGTCGATCCCAAGTTGTACCCCAAACTATACAGATACCGGTTCGATCCCAACGGCAACGTCCAGCGCTCAATGGACGATATCTGGAAAGCTTTAGTCAAGGATTCCAACGCAACCATCGAAGCTCACTTTGACGCCATCGTCCAGGACCTTCTCAAAAGTATACTGGGCAAGGAATGGCGCGTCAGAGAGGCTAGCTGTGCTGCCATTTCTGACCTCATACAGGGCAGGCCGTTTCCTCAATACGAGAAGTACTACCGAGATATCTGGACCAATGCTCTCAAGGTACTGGACGATGTCAAGGGCAGCGTGAGAGAGGCGGCACTGAAACTGTGCATGACACTGTCAAATACTCTTGTTCGTCAACTAGAGGAGGGCAATCATGTATCTGCGGCTCAGGCCATGATGAAGGAGGCTCTGCCATTCTTGTTGTCGGACAAGGGCGTGGAAAGTTCTGTTCAGGACGTTCAGCTGTTTGCAACAATTACAGTGATGAAAATTGCCAAACATGGTGGCAAAGTCTTGAAGCCGTTCATTCCTAGCATGATCCCCCAGCTGCTTGGGTTGTTGAGCACTATTGAACCTGAGCAGATCAACTATGCATATCAGCGCGCCGGGGAAGCGCGCCGAGACAAGATCGACAAGCTACGATCGCAAATGGTCAATCAGTCTCCGATTTCCGAGGCTATCGAAAACTGCTTGCGGTTTATCGACGCTGATGTTATGGCAGAGTTTGCGCCGAAATTTGAGTCCACTATCAAGACTGCCATTGGCATGCCGACAAAGATAGGATGCAGCAGAGTCATCACGACACTAGCGACCAGTCATAGCAGCGATATTCAGTCGATAGCAGGAAAGTTGCTGCACATCCTGGAGAAACAGACCATGGACCGGAACGACGAAGTCAGTCAAGCATACGCCAGAGCAGCTGCTTACATGATTCGTGCTGCCCCAGACGCCAGCAAGGTGCGCTTCTGTGAGAAGTTTGTCGATATATACTTTCAAGCAGAGGACGAAAGCCGTCGGCAAAAGGTTGCGGATGTCATCGTGTCCATGGCCAAGGTCTCGCCAGATCATTTCACTGCCCAGGAGACCATTTTGCTGCCATTTGTATATCTTGGCGCTCACGACATTGATGAATACACCGAAAAGGTTTTCAAAGAGGTTTGGGATCAGCATGCCGGAACCAGTCGCACAGTGACACGCTATGTCCGTGAGATTGTCACTTTGGTGGACCGTTGCCTGGAGACGGCGCAATGGGCAATTCGACACACTGGGGCCTTCACCGTAGCGGCCATGGCAGCAGATGTTGCAGCCGCGAGTGAGGCTACTGGTTCCATCGATGAATCAAACGCCAAGGCCATCTGGCCCGCCTTTGACAAAGCCCTGGCCTTGAAGACGTTCTCTGGGAAGGAAAAGCTGCTCCAGTCATATCCTAAGTTTGTGGAACGAGGTGAAGCTATTTGGAAGTCTGACAGTGCTGCTTCCGCTCAAATGAAGAAGATCGCCATTCGAGAAGCCAAGCGGAACAATGACGAATACCGACCTCACGCATTTGAATGTCTTTGGAAATTTGCGAGAGCTCGTCCGGACCTCGACATGCTGAAAGACATTGCAGACATTACCACTCCTTACCTCGACGACTTCAAGGACGAAGATAAGATGGATTTAGACGCCAAGGAGCATCAAAAGGAAGACATATTGTCCAAGACAACAAAAAGTGCTTTCGAGGCCATTGCTCGAGGTTATGCGCGGTCCACAAGCACGGATATCAGAGTCGCGCTTCGAGATATCATCACCATATTAGAGCCCTATCTATCCCATGTGAAGTTCGGCTTCATCAAGCGAGAAGTCTGGTATGGGTGCGTGCACGACCTCATGGGCGATGCGATCAAGTTTACGAGCGCCATGGATCCGCCTTCGTCGCCGTACGGGGGTTCACAAGTCGTAGCATCGTACGTGAATAGCCTTGATATCGAGCAAGGCGAAACTGGAAACGAGCCTCAGCGGCTCGGAAGGATCAAGGCCTTGTCCAAGATTGTGGACGCAAGGAATAAGGGTGTTTTTGGGGCAGCCGAGTTGCCGACTTCGTTAGAGTCTGCGATACAGGGGGCTGTGGGGGAGGAGAGATCGCTGGATGTGCAGAAAGCGTGGAGGGGTGTGTTGGAAGAAGTGAAGCAGTCTCGGGGGTAGATGTGTATGTGTATAATAACGATGTATTAAATTTAATCAACTGAGTTTGTGACATAAGCCTGAATAGGTACTTTCGAGGATGTGATGTGGCCGTAGGCCCTGGGACTCCGTTGGAGTCTGCGTTACAAGGAAGAGAGATCGATGGACACGTAGAAGGCGAGTGAAGGAACATGAGAAGAGTTGGGAATTCAGAATTCAGGCAGTCTTGGGGAAAAGTGATTATTATAAACGAGGTGTTTGAAGACTTTCAGGAGATGATTGTACGATGATGGGCGTTTTTCTTTCTTGAAGTGCAGGGTAAAGATCTACTGTAGCAGTGACTCCCGCGGTGGGTTGCGTCATGCGGAGTGCCTGGCTGGACAAACCCCGCTATGTACAAGTCGGACGAATGACTTGACTACGCCGTCATCCTCGGACCTCGACCCTACTGTGACCTTCATCTTGTTAATTAGTTGCCGGTTCATCTTCCAGCCAAGTGCTAGCCGCGAGTCGCGACATTTTCATCTGCCCGACAAAGTCGCATACGATCGATGCAGCCTTTGCGTATGCTGGGAAGACGCTGTGACCGCCTTTCCTGTCTGCAATTTTTCTTGTGCGCATTTCGGCCGACGACTTGACGACTTGAGATTCGCACGCCTTGCTTGCATCATCCCTCGAGCTGTTTTGGGGATTCACGTCTGGTGCATATCGTCCGAGAACATTTACATGCTGGTATCACTGCCTCATCACGTCGATCAACATCACAAGTGGATGAGGGACCAGAAACATTTGGCGAAGCTACAAACTCGCATCTGCTGCTGAATCTCCATCTCGCACTCTCCACGAATTTTTCACGATAAGCACCTGCGACCAGAAGCCTGCTCCAGTGATCTAGTCAATCTGCACGTCGACCGACGGACGCCACAAGGCGCATCGCATTTATCGACGAGCATCGACGAGCTGAAAACCTTGAACCTACCATCGAGCCAGCGACAAGTCGAGTCGCTTTAGAGACCGATACCGATACCGTAACCGATACCGATACCGTAACCGATACCGATACCGTAACCGGAACAGGAACAGAGACCATACCAGAACAGAAGTGGCAACTATGGATGAAGCCATCTCTACATTTGTTGCCATCACTGGAGCGACGCCTGAAGTTGGAAGGGGTTTTATACAAATCACAAATGGAGACTTCGAACGTGCCATTGGGTTATATTTTGAGAATCCAGAGCTCGCATCTGTCGTCAGCGCAGGAGTCTCTGGATCTGCATCCACATCTGCCAACCCACCCTCAGCTGGGGCCCGCCAGTCGAATTCGAGTCGCCAGGATGCCAGCGGTATCATTCACATAAGCGACGACGACGACGATGACGTAATGATGCACAACGACGCTGATGAAATTGATATTGATGATGAGAGCGAACGGGCTGCTGTTCAACACGCTGCTGCGATGGCACAAGAAGTAGAAGATGCGGCCATGGCAAAGAGGTTGCAAGAGGAAATTTACTCGGGCGGCTCGGGAGGCCCGGCAGACCAAGACGGCGTGAGAGCGCCAATTGCGCGCACCACCGAGACCCTGGTTGCCCCCGACCCTAGCTGGGCAGACACTCCGGATGATTCATCAGAACAAAGACTCCTTGAAGTTCTCAGAAGTAGAAGGCATCCTCCCCGTAAGTTGTCACAAGTCTAGAAAATCAACCCACGCCAAGCTACCTCAAAAGCTCTTGGTTGGCTAATCTCAAGTCACTCTTGTCAGCTCGCACGGGCGGCCCCTTTGGCCAGCGAATTTGGAGCGATGGAGATAGATCCGAGAGCCCCGCCAACAGCTCAGACACGAGTCGTCACGCTCGACGACTGGAAGATCTATTTCGACCACCCTATGATTTGATGTCCCGGTTATCTTGGGACGAAGCGAGAACGCTTGGAAAAGAGGACAAGAAGTGGATATTGGTTAATCTCCAAGACATGAGCGACTTCAACTGCCAAGCTCTCAACAGGGATATCTGGAAAGACACCGCCGTTCGAGAATTAGTTGCAGAGAACTTCATCTTCTTACAGTACGATAAGGACTACCCAGACGCAGAGGCATACATTGCCTTTTACTTCCCCAACCGGACGCACGAGAATCCGGATAACTACCCGCACGTTTCCATCGTCGACCCTCGCACGGGCGAGCAGGTCAAGGTATGGGCGGGCAAACCGTTTCCTTCAGCGACGGAATTCCACGCCGAGTTAGCTGAATTCCTGGACCGATTCAGCCTGGCGTCTAACAGCAAAAATCCACTTGCCACAGCCACGCCGCGCAAGTCAGCCGTGGTGGATGTAGATAGGATGACGGAAGAGGAAATGCTGGAGATGGCCATGCAAAACAGTCTAGCTGCAACAGGCGGGGAGAGCAGTCGCACAACGTCAACGCCCAACAATGTTCGAGGTGAAGATGCTTCGGCAGCAAAGTCACAAGGACAAAGTAGTACCGATACTGATGGCAAGGGCAAAGAGCCAGCGGACTCGTCTGAAAAGAGCGCCTTCTCTCTCATCTCGAGCGGGAAACCCCACACAGAACCCGACAACGACCCAGCGACGACGACGAGAATACAATTCAGACACCCCACCGGACGCGTCATTCGGCGTTTCAATCTGGGAGACCCCATACGGCGGATCTACGAATGGCTCAAGGCCGAACCCCTGGAGGGCAAAGAAGGGTTGCCGTTTGAGCTGAAGAAGATGCCCCAGGGCCAGCAGGACCTGATTGCGAGTCTGGATCAAACCATTGAAGAGTGTGGTCTGAAACAGGGAACGGTCATGATTGAATTCATTGAGGATTAAGCAAGAACGACTAGAGTGAGTTTATAAAGGGTTTTTGGTATGGACATGAGGAGAATGAAAGAATCTTCATATAGATATGAGGTTTAACACTACATACGGTACTTCAGTTCGTGGCTCGTTTTCCTTTCTAATTGTAGTCTCTTATTCTTTCTTTCTTCCATTCAGTCAGTACTTGCAGTGTAGGTACATATGTAATGTGGACCGTGGGACAAATACAGAGCAAATGGTAGACAATTTGAGCAACAATTGTGCGTATTATAGAGTTGTGGTATAGAAGTAGCTATTGGCTTAGCTCGTACTTTTTTCTTGGACGCAGAGCGAGGGCTTTCTACGGAGTATAAAGACGTTAAATAATGACGTTAGCAACATAGCAAGTATGTACTCCGAAGTCCGTACGGAGTACATATATACCTAGGTAGCTCGAACGTTTCATCCATGGAAGCTTGGTTCTGTCAATGGATTGTCATCACGTTTCCAAATGAGGGGTGAATTTAAGCCGGCGCCCCCGCCAAGCCGTTGCGCAGACGTGGCCAATGAGCGCTCACACAAGGTGGCACTAGCGATTGGCCCTGGCCGCCCTGAGCCATAATTAGTGGGTCGCCCGAGCTAGCTCCATCTTCGACCAATCGGCCAAGAGTCAAGACTCCTGGGCTTGGCATTGGGAACGCAGAACGCAGCAAGGGACGCAGCAGGAAGCGTGACAAGTTACAACGACGTCGTTGCCCGACCCCACGACTTCTGTCAACAAGACCGTCCACCTGGCTTGTTTTGTTTCGTCCGGGTAAGAATCCCCGGTTTTTGGTCTGAGAATTGGATCTGACAATCGGCTTCCGCTTTTGTTACTTGTTATTTTTCTGGTTGTTTTGGTCTCTTTCTCCCTGCCTTGTGAAGATTGGGTCGGTCCGTTTCCTCTGATGCTTCCGTGAATTCCTGGCAAATTCACGGGCGCTACTGCAAGTGACTTCAGACCTGGGACTCAAGGAGGGGCTCACACCATTATTATCAACATCATCATCATCACCTCCATCACCTCTGGCACCAATCGACACGCTCCCAAGGCATAATCATCCATCTTCCAGACGCCTCTGTTGCTCGACGACGATCACGCCGGGCACGAGGCGAAGTACGAGTTCAATTGCAACAACTCTGTGCACGGGTCGATATCTATTGCACTAATATCCCCATGAATGCAACACTACATTATACATAGCAACGATTAAACAGCATCGCAGACGCCACAGCAGCCATGACAGCGGAGACATATCATGACGATGAGTTCAACGAGGCTCTGGACCCCGAGGCGTTGTACACCAAGGAATACTGCATTGGTTAGCCCAGCCAACAAGCTCCAAGATACCGGCTAGTATACTAAGTCCAAGCGCGATTAGGCGGCGGAAGTTTTGGCAAAGTTTACAAAGGGTTCGCCATGCCATCTGTTTCCTAGACAATAGTTTTGCGCTGAATCACCCGGCATTGATGATACTGCAGCCGCTGATTGAAACAAGCTTGGCTGACCCTTCTTCTTTCTTTGTATAGAGTCGACAAGCGGACAGGCGAGGCCGTGGCCATCAAATTGATCGACATTGAGAATGCAGATGACGAAGTCGAAGACATCATACAAGAGATAGCCATCCTATCCGAGCTGCAATCGCCCTACGTCACCAAATACTATGGATCATATGCTAAAGGTGCTGAGCTATGGATCGTCATGGAGTTTTGTGCAGGGGGGAGTTGTGCCGATCTGATGAAGCCTGGCCTGATCAGCGAGGACTACATCGCCATTATTATGAGAGAATTGCTTCTTGGGCTGGACTATCTGCATGCTGACAAAAAGTTGCACCGGGACGTCAAAGGTTTGTATACATCATCTCTTCTTTCCGCGCTTCCTCACGCATCGAATTTTGCGAAACCAAAAAGGATGTGATAATCACTGGCTGGAGACTGGCTGACATATTTGCAAGCTGCCAATATCTTACTGGGGGCTGGAGGGCAGGTCAAGCTGGCTGATTTTGGAGTGTCTGGTCAATTATCAGCCACCATGACTAAGAAGAACACGTTTGTAGGGACTCCGTTTTGGATGGCACCGGAAGTTATTAAGCAATCCGGTTACGATCACAAAGCCGACATATGGTCCTTGGGTATTACGGCGTTGGAATTGGCCAAAGGCGAACCGCCTTTTGCTGACATACATCCCATGAAGGTTCTCTTTCTCATTCCCAAAAATCCTCCGCCTAGATTAGATGGCAATTTTACCAAAGCGTTTAAGGATTTCGTCGAGATTTGCTTGCAACGGGATCCGAGGGAACGGCCCTCAGCCAGAGATCTTTTCCGGCATCCCTTCATTCGAAGAGCGAAGAAGACAACGTATTTGACAGAGCTCATCGAGCGCCACAACCGATGGGCTCTGACGCACAAAGGGGACGACGACGAGCAGTGGGATTCTCAGGATGGAGTAGATCCTGTGGAAGATGAAAAAGTGAATGAGGACATGTGGGATTTTGGAACGGTGAGGTTGGTGGGCGACCGTGGCGGTCTCGTGCATCGGCCAGCATTGAATGCCTTGGGGGAGAGCGCGGGAAATGCCCGCCCGTCACGGTCCTTCGAGACTGCTGCCACTTCTGTCTCCGACGAGACACTCGGCGACCTAAGTCCGCCAAGGACAAGAGACTTTGCTTTTCAAGCAGCTGATACGCTCAAGGCTGCTGCCAACGGTGGCGCTTCGAGGCAGTCGAGTCCACAGAGGAAACCGGTGCCTGGAGACATGAGCGACTTGCCGCCCCGATCACTATTGCCCGTGAAACCGATCGAGCGGTCGACTGAAGAGACAATAGAGACGCCAAGAACACCGCAAACACCACGGACACCTCAGACACCGCAAACACCCATTACCTATCTGCCGCAACGAGCATTACCGCCGGCCCCTGACACTCAGTCCCCGGACTATGATAGGGAACTTCAACTTCAGTTGCAGCGGGATATCAACATGCTTAACCTCAACAACATTGGTTCATCTCCGCTAGGCTTTTCACAAGTGATACCTCTCCACATGAACAGAGCGTCGCCGCCCATGCGACGAGCGTCACCTCCGACACAGCCGACCCCTCGGCAGTCCTTCATGGCCATTCCCGAGATTCCGCCATTTCGCGGCTCACAAGGGCAACGCGAACCTCCACAACAAAGTGCGCCTCCGCAACAACGGACTCCTCCGGTAAGCAGCTCGACACCGACATCGACGCCCCCACGCCGAACCTCATACTCACCAGCCCCATCCGGCCCGTCTGACATATTTGACGCATCTATACCGCCGACTTCATTTCCATCTCCAGCGTCTTCGAACCCAAACGGTGAACTGGATGCTCTGAACGATGTGATATTTCCAGCATTAGAAGAAGCCCTCAAGAGGCGGCAACTTCGGCTGCAACAACAACAAAGAGAGTTGATAAAGTCGACTGCTGCTGCTGCTTCTAGTACTGTGGCAACGAACGTGCAGCGTTCGCAGGTGGCACACGATAACATAAGGAATCTGGTCTATAAGTTGGCCCATGTCTGCAAAGAAATTGATCAGATGGACAAGGCTGAGCCGGTAGGGATGGGCCGCGAGGTGAATAGTTTCCTAGAGGGACTACTGGAGGAGATACTGGTGAGGGTGGAGCCACTGGACGAAGAAGACATGTGAGATGAATGACGGATGAGTCTCCAATATGAAGCAATGCATGAAGTGTATGGGCATTTCTTACGCAAGCAATGTGATCTTTGCAGGCGATATAGGGAGGATGTGGGAATTGCCCTACCTACAGCCCTGCAGCCCTGAGAACCGGAACTGAACTATCGATTGAAAACAGAAGTCTTTGTGTTGCATCAACAAAAATATCAAGAAGCTATGGCGAGACAGGGCGAGAAATGCGATACAAACCGTATTCGTTTCGCAGGAATGGAGTTGGGGTTTTTTTACTTGCGAGTGTAGTTTTACGGATGCAGGTTTCTTGAAAGGTCAACTTCAATGGTAATTCATTGACTTCTACTCAAGTCAATGGAGCGCTGCTTGGACAAATAACATAGAAGTGTGCTTTATGACAACAGAGTTCCAACTTCTACTACAATGAAAGTCGGAGAATATACGGAGTAAAGCGCTTCAATTTAGTTCCGTGTCGTGAAAATCATGTGCCCAGCCAGATCCTGTCTTTCCCTGGGAGTCCGAATCGTCCGAACAGGGGGGGGAAGCCTCGCGGCTCCTGCGGCTCTAAGCCCTCGGAGCACTCTCGAATGTCCGCTCTTGCTCCGAAGCCAATGCGGACCGGCCGACATGGAAAAGACCCATCCTCAAATCGGCATTGAACAACGAAGTCGCGCAGTTTGGCATATGTGTTATGTATGCAAAAGGGAGAAGCGTTTCGGAATATGTACATACATCAGTCCCAGAGTACAAATTGATGCTGCAATGATACAATGTAAATGATTCGTCGGCGCAACATTGAACGCGAAGAGGCGTGAAGTGGAAAGTCGTATCGTAAATCGCCGCCGGGCCCCACTCATTTTTACCTTAGCCGTATTCGTGGGAAAGCGGGCGGAAAGCCAAAGCGACCCCGAACCAGACGCCGCTTGTGACCGACGCCAAAGCTTCCTTTTTTTTTCTCCTTCACTTCACTTCCTCTTCCTCCTCCTCCTCGTCTTTCTCCTACGTTCTCTGCTCAATCGCACTCCTACAAATTTGGGCTTCTAATACTCACTTGCTTTGTTTACTTGCCAGTTGCGTCTTTCACAAAGCGCGATTTTTGTATATTTGCCTCGGGTCCTTGGGTTGCTATTTAGCTTGCGCTCTGGTCTGTGTGCGGATTACGAGACTTTTACGAGTTTTCTCTGTCGACGGTGATTTCTGTGACAATGCTGTCTCGTGGCTCTGCTCGAACGGCGCAGGTATGTGTTTTGGGGACCATCTGTTCTTCTGGGCGTTGAAAGCCTTGCCTTTTCGGGCTCCAGTGGCTTTCTGGGCTTGAATGAGTCTTGCACCGCTGGGTGGAAGAGAGCAGGAATTCGGGCTTGGGATTACAAACTGACAGGTCGCTCTCCTTGATAGCTTCTGCGCGGCGCTGCTGGTCAGCACCAAGTTGCCCGATCCTTCGCGACGGTCCAGTCCGACATCTTCAAGCCTTCCAAGTTTGGCGGCAAGTACACCGTGACCTTGATTCCTGGTGATGGCATTGGTGCCGAGGTTGCCGAGTCGGTCAAGACCATTTTCAAGGCCGACAATGTGCCCATAGACTGGGAACAGATCGAGGTGTCGGGTATGATTGACGGCGCTGGCCGCACTGAAGATGCCTTCCGCGAGTCGGTCGCTTCTCTCAAGCGCAACAAGCTCGGTCTCAAGGGCATTTTGCACACGCCCATCAGCCGCTCCGGCCACCAGAGTTTCAACGTCGCCATGCGACAGGAGCTCGATATCTACGCCAGCATCAGCTTGATCAAGAACATCCCCGGCTACGAGACCCGCCACAAGAACGTCGATCTGTGCATCATCCGTGAGAACACCGAGGGCGAGTACTCGGGCCTGGAGCACCAAAGCGTGCCCGGAGTGGTCGAATCACTCAAGATCATTACGCGCGCCAAGTCTGAGCGCATCGCCAAGTTTGCCTTTTCGTTCGCCCTTGCCAATGGCCGATCCAAGGTGACGTGCATCCACAAGGCCAACATCATGAAGCTGGCCGATGGCCTGTTCCGCAACACCTTCCACAACGTCGCCAAGGAGTACCCCACCCTCGAGGTCAACGACATGATTGTGGACAACGCCTCGATGCAGGCCGTCTCTCGCCCACAACAGTTTGACGTCATGGTGATGCCCAATTTGTACGGTGGCATTCTGTCCAACATTGGTGCTGCGCTCGTCGGTGGCCCTGGCATCGTTCCCGGCTGCAACATGGGTCGTGATGTGGCCGTTTTCGAGCCCGGCTGCCGACACGTCGGTCTCGACATCAAGGGCAAGGATCAGGCCAATCCTACGGCTCTGATCCTGTCCGGCAGCATGCTTCTGCGCCATCTTGGCCTGGACGACCATGCCAATCGCATTTCCAAGGCCATCTACGGCGTTATTGCCGAGGGGTACGATTTTCTCATTCTTCCATTCTTCTATTTTGCCACTTCTCTCACCTCTTACTCGCCTTGTTTCAATGAAGCATGCAAAGGAGAAATACGCTGACAATAGTACAGTAAGGTCCGCACGCGCGACATGGGCGGTGTGTCCACCACCCACGAATTCACCAAGGCCATCCTCGACAAGATGGAGACGATTTAAAGGAATGAAGTTGCTCAAGCATCAAAAATTGCTTCATTAAACAAAAAAACCTCCGAATACGATACCTTTGCTTATCTCTGGCCAAGAACACGCAGGAAATGATAGCAGGGAACGAAAACGAAAAGACCGCGTCTGTACGGTGTACGCTAGAACTAGCTTTTTACGAAAGAGCCGAAGGGGACGTTGAACGAAGTGGCAGCCATATGTTTTGATACCTCGAAAATTGGGTGGACGGCCCGGGCGATGATGCTAGTAGCTGGAAAGATGTGGAAGAATAGGCCCTTGATTTTGGCTAGTGGCCTTCGTGGCGACTTTTGCATCAAATGCTTTGGGGAGGAGACGGCGTTGGGATTTGATGGAAGCAGAAGCGAAAGACTGGTGCAGATTTATAGCATGGCCATGCGAGCTGTTTGCTAGCAATCATTTTTTATTTTTTTTGTACTGGGAAATCGCCTTCTATGGATGCAATTGTGCTGGATGATTGTGTAGTACACGGTGCCCCACGGCTGTGAAGTTTCGGGTTGGTCTATTCGGCATCGTGGTACTGCATCAAGAATCAAGATGGTTCTTTTCAGTTTCTCATGCATTCGAATACCGCCTTAGATCGCAATGTACATGTCCACATACATACGCTCACAGGCTTGATTCGCTGTTGCTCGACGACGAACACAGCGTATGGTACTTGCGCTAATCAGTCAGCCGTCATAGCATCATGCAATGGTCTCAACTTGTTCCAGTTCCATCAGTGTAAGTCTAATGTATTACATCACATCTGGAACCCCCAATGTCGAGTCCAAACACCTGCGCGTACAGCAGAATGATCACAAGGCCTTCTCTATGTCTACATGTTCGTGCAGAGATTGAGTAAGCAGGATATGAAAGAAGAGATTCTCTTGTGGATGTACAGAATAGTCTAGCGGTCCCCAGCCGCAGCCGTAATGCGCTGAGAGCCAGTAGTAGAAGTGACTCAGTGAGGCATCTAACGTGGTGAGGATGATATGATGAAACTTGGTGGGCTGTACCGTGTACGGAGTATGTACATAGATGGACGTTGATTAAAAGGGCGATGGCAAGAGTCAAGACTCAAGAGTCAAGACGCGGAGTGGCATGGCGGGGTCACTGACTGGTTTTTTTGCCCCGCCTCCGTCCATCGCCTTCGTGTACGGTGTGACTCCGAACTCGTTTTGGTGACTTTGAAGTCAGGCCCCGCGCTGAAAGAACCCTGACAACATTCTGCGCGTGAACAAAACAAATTCTTGTCTCCCCGAGAATAATCGCGTCACCGACACCGCCAACTTACTTCTTCTTGCCCCTCGCAATCGCAAGCAATGGCGGAAACCCCAGCTACCTTGGGCGAGCCCGCTGTCGACGCTGCGGCCGCCGCAGTCGCCAAGCTTCATCTCGACGAAGTCACGGGCGAGATGATCTCCAAGACGGAACTCAAGAAGCGCCAGAAGCAGCGTGAGAAGGAGGCTGCCAAGGAGAAGAAGGCGGCTGAGAATCCCAAGCCCAAGGCTGCGGGCAACAAGAGCGCAGAGGCTGCTGAGAAGGAACTGACCCCGAACCAGGTGTGTATCCTCGCACCGCGTTTTCAAAAAGAAAAACATAAATGGGAGAGATAAAAACAGAAAGAAAAAAAAGACACATACCAATTTGTTCCATTAATTCTTGGCACTGCGTCACACAACATCGGAATCGTTCGGTGGGCTAATCATCACTCTTCAGTACTTCGAGATTCGGTCGCGAGCCGTCAACGAGCTCCACGCTCAGGGCAAGGCTTATCCCCACAAGGTAACCGTCGACCGCCTTGCCATGTTCTTGGAACGGTTGAACATTGTCTGACCGAACCTCAGTACCATGTCGACTACGATATTCGCAAATTCGAGGACGAGTTCAAGCACCTGAAGAACGGCGAGTCCGACAAGTCGCGAACGATCCAGCTGGCAGGAAGAGTCTACGTCCGCCGCTCTGCTGGCTCCAAGCTCTTCTTCTATGACATCCGCTCCGACGTATGAATTCGCCCAGGCACATTCCCCCCCGAACAACTGGTCGTTTGCTCACGCTTGGCAGGGTGTGAGACTACAAGTCCTTGCTCAGGCCGATAACCTGGACGACAAGGCGCCGTGCTTTGAGGAGCAGCACGTTCACCTCCGAAGAGGAGATATCATTGGTAAGAAACAGTGCGATTTTTTTTTGGCTTTTGGCTTTCTTTTGCGCCTGCGAATGCATCTTGCTGATATACAAGGTGTTCACAGGTATTCGCGGATTCCCTACGCGCACCAACCCCAAGAATAAGCAGGGCTCTGGCGACTTCTCCGGTGAACTGTCTATTGCTGCCATTGAGGTCACTCTTCTGGCACCTTGCTTGCACCAGGTGCGCACTCGAACCCGAGCCTTTCTTTTGATCGCATGGAGCAGCTAATCAAGTGGAATCGTGAATTTACTCAGATCCCCGACGATCACTATGGCTTCAAGAACCCCGAAACCCGTTTCCGCCAGCGCTACCTCGATCTCATGATGAATGAGAAGTCGAGACAGATCTTCATCACGCGCGCAAAGGTCGACTCGTATATTCGTCGCTGGTTCGACGATCGTGACTTTGTGTCTGTGCAAACGCCCATGCTCAACCCCATTGCTGGTGGTGCTACCGCCAAGCCCTTCGTTACTCACCACAACGAACTCAATATGGACATGTTCTTGCGCGTGGCTCCCGAGTTGTATCTGAAGATGCTGGTCGTTGGCGGCCTAAATCGCGTGTATGAGATGGGACGGCAGTTCCGTAATGAGGGCATGGATCTTACCCACAACCCTGGTACGTCTTTGTCCGATGTGCGCAGTCGATTCAAGCTACACATTGTTTGCGCAATAGGCTAAACAGTTTACTTACTTTCCTTTAGAATTTACTACTTTGGAATTCTACATGGCCTACGCCGACGTCTACGACTTGATGAACATGACCGAGGAGCTCGTCAGTGGCCTAGTCAAGCACATCCACGGCTCATACAAGACCGTCTACCACACCATCAAGGGCGAGGAGATCAACATCAACTGGGAAGGCCCCTGGCGCAAGATCGAGATGATCCCCGCCCTCGAGGAGGCTGTTGGAGAAAAGTTCCCTCCCGCGGACACTCTGCACACTGACGAGGCCAACCAGTTCTTCAAGAAGGTCCTCGCCAAGACGGGCGTTGAGTGCAGCCCTCCTCTGACCAATGCCCGTATGCTGGATGCTCTTGTTGGTGAATATCTTGAGTCTCAATGCGTACGTCTATTCTTCCAGAATGCTATGGTTCTTCCGTCTGGAAAGGTAAAGAAAGCTGACATGAGTAAACCAGATCAACCCTACCTTCATTATTGGCCATCCCAAGATGATGTCTCCCCTTGCCAAGGATTCTCGCACTACCCCCGGTCTGTGTGAGCGATTTGAGGTGTTTGTTTCGACCAAGGAGATTGCCAACGCGTAAGTCATTGTCTTGTGTTACATCCGCCCCTTTAATTCTCCCTGCCCTCCTTGTTTTTCTAGCTTTCTCTCATCACATCTATCCCCCTGTACATCTGCCAGGGTGCTCTACTAACTCCCAACAGCTACACCGAACTTAACGTTGCCACCGAGCAAAGACTTCGGTTCGAGGAGCAGGCCCGCCAGAAGTCCCAGGGCGATGACGAGGCGCAGATGGCCGATGAGACCTTTTGCCAGGCCTTGGAGCACGCGCTGCCTCCTACTGGTGGCTGGGGCATGGGCATCGACCGTATGATGATGTTCCTGACCGACAACTACAGTATTCGGGAGGTGTTGGCTTTCCCTACCATGAAGCCTGAGTAAATCAGTGCACCGAAGGGAAAGAGTAGGAAGAAAAGCACATACAAAAGAATAGAAATACAAGAAGAAACGCGGTCGAGACGATGGATCGGAGCTAGCGGTTGCTATGTAGAAGGTATCATGGAATAGAAGTTCTGATGAAAGACATTCTCTTTTTGTTTGCCCCTTTTTCGGTTATGCGGTCAGGAGAGTTTGATGTCCAGGTCTGATACAGTCCGCGTAATGTACGGGCGCTTTCAGTGCGGTAGACACACTCAGACGAGAACAAGAAGATATTGTAATGTCTAGACAGGTGTGTATATGTGTAAGGGTATCTACCACCTATGTAGTTCCTATATCCGATGCCCAATTGCAGATGTCATCACAAAAAAAAAAAAAAAAAAAAAAAGCCCGTGACAAACCATCACGAAAAACGTTTCAAAGGAAAAACAGGAATCCCCGCCCGATCCAGAACTCACAACAACGCCGGTGCAATGCTCAAAAAACGATGGGAAGAAAGTAAAAAGAAAATGCAGCGTGAAGAAAGCAAAACGATGAAGCTCCGCCAGCTCTCCTAGAAAGCAATCCGTCGCTTTCGCCCCGTATACTTGGACGTGGCCTTGACAACCTTGCCCTTCCGCTCCTGCTGCTCCTTCTTCTTCACAATCCACGCCTTGGAACCCTTTTTGAGAGGCCCATGATTCCCACCAGTCTTGAGCCTCTTGCGCGCATCCAGAATATCAACATCATCCATACCCGCAACCACGCCGGTGATATCAGACGAGGAGGCCGCCCCCGAGGCCGCACCCCCCGCGACGACACCCCCCACCGTGAGCACCAGATAGAGCTTCACGTTCTTCGTCCCAGGATCATCTTCCAGCAGGCCAGCACCAAAGCCAGCCTTGACAGCAGCCTGGGTAATCATATTCCGCTGGACCTCATTCTTAGGATAAAACTGACACACAGCGCGGCCCCCGCGCTTCAGCGACGCGTACAAGCCGTTGAAGAAGCGCGTGAGTCGTCCTGCGGGGGACGTATCGCTGCTTTCCGCACTGCAGAGCCACTGTATGGCGGAGATGCTAATCGCGGCATCGAAAGTACCAGCCCGGAAAGGCACACCCTGTCCAATATCCGCGAGGAGTAAATCTCCCTCTACGTCTCGCTGCAGCGCAATATCGAGCATGGAGGGCGAGACGTCCATGCCGATCCAGGTGTGTGGGCCGCCTTCGGAGGGGTCTACCGCGGAGAGCATCTCGCCGGAGAGGCCGCTCCCGCAGCCGATGTCGAGGATGAGGGATGGGGAGGAGAGGTCGAGGAGCTCGAGGGCGCGGCGGGTCATGGAGGCTTGGATGTTTTGGATGCGCGAGCTGGTGGTGTATTTGCGGGCTTCGGTGTCATCGTAGTGCACGTCCGCGGCGCTAAAACAGGAGGGCAGTATTTGGATTAGCTTCAGATATTGGATTCTTTTTGCAGCCGATTGATCTCATGTCGTTTTGGGCCGGGAGCAAATGGGTGCCTTGGTGTGTAGGGGGGAGCCTGGCAAACATACAGGGTGTCTTCGGGTCGAGACATGTTGGGCGAGTATTGTCCGTCGTCGGATAGCTCTGGTTCCTGGGAATGTGCAATTTTTTTTAAAGGAGCTTCGCTTCCTGTTCACGACTGTTTTGTATCGGTAATTGCGACGACTGTGGCCATTTTAGTTCCGCGATAGATGCTGTCTGCCCCTCCTGTCCCAGTGGTGTTTTGAAATTTCGTGGCCAGTGTTATCGATAAGTGTTTGAGTGGGTACTTCGTATGTATACCTATGTTGCAAGGTACGTACCGAAGCGCGGGAGCTGTGCGGTCATGAGGCGTCAGTGACGACGACAACGACGATTCGCGTGCAAATGCAATGCATTGCAAATTTAACCGGTCGGAAAGGAGATGCATAGGTATGTACTCCGTACCTCCTGGTAGCTTACCTAGATTGAGGTCTTGTGGCGATACACTTCTCGGATCCCAACGACCGTACGGAGTACAGCATCACGTTCAGTAATACATAAAAAGGCATCAAAGGAATTCTCATCTGCCGCATGCAGCGGCGCGTGGGCGGCTCCCCTGTGAACGTGTCCTTTTCCAAACAGGCGACCTGCGCGCAGTCGCGTCTCAAAAGCTGGCCAACAGAAGAAGTCCCCATTTTCCCACACCCACCCCCATGTCGATGTCCTACTTAGGCTCTAGCCCCGTCTTCTTCTCTCATCTTCCAAAGATCCCCTGATCATCACCCAATTGCTCTGACTTTTCTTCCTCAACCTTGAACAGAGCCAGGCATGTGGATTTTCCCCTTTGTCGGCTACGCGGGAGCCGTCGTCGGCTTCTGCTTCCTCACTCTCTCCATCGCTTCGGGACTATACTACCTGTCCGAGCTTGTCGAAGAGCACACTGTATTTGCGAAACGCCTCCTCACACGTCTCATATACACCGTCATTGGCGTCCACCTGATTCTGTGGTTGGTGGATGGCTTCCCTCTGGGCGCGACCCTGTTGGGTATATTCGCGCATGTGGTGTACTTGGGAAACATGCGCAGATTTCCCATGGTGAAGCTGTCTGATCCCTTATTCTTGCTATCCTGCGGTAAGTTCCCATAAATGGGGGGGGGTTTTTTTTTCCTTCCCTCAAATCTAAAGTATCTTGTCCCACGGTGTCGCCAGCTGGCGCGACGCGCGCTTTGTGTATCGAGGACAAAACACTGATGGTTGGATTTTAGTCCTGGTGCTGCTCGACCACTACATGTGGTTCCGCTACTTCTCCGACTTCCAGACGCGTGCTTACCAACGATCGTCATACTACGACCATGTTGATGTGCCGAGCTTCTCCATGATTGCCTCCTTCTTCGGCCTGTGTGTGTGGCTTGTCCCCTTTGCGCTGTTTGTCAGTCTGTCCGCTGGTGACAATGTGCTGCCTACGATGGGGACGGAGCCCGTCCGCGGTGCGGATGGCAGAGGGAAACCACAGGGCATGGTGAAGGCTTTGGTTGACTATGTGCGTGGCATGATAGGTGACATTGCGGGATCCAGCAGTCTCGGACGGCCTTGAGAACTGAGCACGTGAGGATGGGGGCATTGCAAAGACTCCTAGACATATCGAACCGAGGCCGGTGGTCATGACCAGAGGTGGCAGTAGCTCGAATATGATGTGTGTTGCTCAGCAAGCTAACCGGTTGACTGGAACGTCACTCCGTGGCACGTCGGTAAGTCGATGGCATTCTTGCATTAATTTTCCTTCCTCGATGTTCCATCTCCCCTCACGCCCACAACGATATGCAGCTTCATGATGAGAAACTCCCTTTTATTGGTCTTGACAAGGAAACCTTGCGTGACGGTCCATTTATAGTCATAGTTACACTGAAGTGCTGCCTCAGATATCCCTTGTTCTGGCTTTCTATCATCTCCAGCTCATTGCTAACGTGGGAACGGTTGAATCTCAAGCAGTGCGAGATTTCCAGACGCAAATGTGCCGTTTTGTTCGGAAAATTCTGCCATCACTGCATGTGTTAGCTGCTGGTACACGAACCATGCGCCCCAAGACTTCCTGACCAGTATGAGTCTGCACGGGCGCTGGCTGATAGCCCGGACAATGTCCCTACGCGCAGCCTAGCTGCACAAGATCAGAGGGATCGACCGCCACTAGGGAATCGGAGGAATTCTGCATTCAGCAGCAAGATTAGCGGCGAGGCAATCTGTATATGGAGGGACTTCAGACGCGGCGCTGGGAGAAGCAACGCACATACTTTCGGTGGTAGTCCCAGGCGTGATGGCACTACGTACACATAATGTAGAACGAATCTAAAGTTCACGAAGGATCTGAAATAGGTTCCCTTTCCTTGCCGCAAGAGTCCTCGAATCCCAAGTACTACCTATGTATAGCAACAAGTAAAGCAGTCCAACAATCCTGTTACATATCCTGTTATATATGTATCCTGCGATTCTGCTATTCCGTCTACCTACATTTGCAGCCTTCTTTGCATATGTTCCTGCCTTCCGCAAATCTCACGATACCCCACCCCTGCCAAACATCTCCTCGACGAGAGTGACTTATTTTTCAGGTACATACATGCATATGGCATATGGCATATGTACATGCATGCAAAGCATAAGGAGTACCTACGCATACGGAGATAATGGAGAACACATGCATGCATAGTACATACACAGTACACACGTGCCTACATACACGCATGCATACACGCATGCATACACAATACCAATCCATCGACTCTCAACGGCAGGTACATATGTACTGTAACAATGTTACTGAGCGTCCGCCACATACAGGGACAATTGCCCCTCTTGTTTCGAATCAACTAGGTAGATGGTAGCACCGGTGAGGGCCATCGAATACCAGGCAGAGTCGAACAGCTCGTGTGACCTCTCCTCGGGCCGTACGAGGACATATCATATATATAAGGATTGGGCGATGAGAATGTGATAAAGTTTAGAATGGTCTTCAGGTAGGCTCTATTCAATCGACAATCAGCTCCAAGTTGGAGATATTCACAGCTTGCAAGCCCGCTTACAACCCGTAAAAGCCCAATTACATTACAAACCTCCTTACAAGCACACTCACTCACTTATGCAATCTCCTCACCTGCCCCTACCCCCCTCTTCCTCTTTCGCCTTGTCACCCCTTCACCGTCCTCTTGACGCTGGAACGCTCTCGTCAGAAAACTCAAGTTCATCGTCGTCATGCTCCATCGCGACGACTAGTACTAGTCCGTACCGCCCAACAGGTGTTCGACGGCCCCTTGGACGTTGCCTCCGCTTCTGCGAAGAGCCGCCACATTTCGGTCAAAGTCGAAGAAGCCCATATCGTTCAATTGACGCAGCTGCTCGGCATATCTCTCCTCCGGTGGTCTAGTATCGGGAGGGGAGGCTGGATTGGGAACGTCGCCACCACCTCCTCTTATTATCTGCACCATCTGCTGCATCATCTCGGGGGTCATCCCGTAGGGATTGCCGGGGTCACGTCCTTGAGGAGCTTGAGAGCCGAAAGGAAACAAGGCAGCGAACGGGTTGGCAGCATTCTGGAATTGCGTGTTCTGAGAGCCATCAGTGCCTGCTGCCTGCGTCGTGCTTTGGGCATTGTGGGTTCCTGAAGATTGCGTGGTTGACTGTGGTCCGTCAGCGCTGCCGGGGTTGGCGGGCGTTGGTGAGGAGCCGAATGGATTACCGCCGCCCGTGCCGCTCAACGCCTGAAGCATCTGAGCGAGGTTCGGTCCGCTATTTCCACCCGCACCTCCCATGGGGCCACCAGGCATCGCGAAGGGATTCATGAAGGGATTCTGCCTTTGGCTCGGGTCACCCGCAGAAGGCGCTTCACCGCTTTCCGCAGCCTCAGGCGATGTATCGGTCATTCCGGGGGCAGGGAAGGCGGATTCGGCGCCACGCATATTACGCTGCATACGCATAGCTTGGCTCATCATTTGCGGATTCGTCATCATATGTCTCATGAATGGGGACGAGATGATGTCCCTGGCGTTGGGTATATTTCGCAGCATAGGATTCGACTCAATCAGCATATCAACAAATTGCGGGTTGCTCAACGCCTCGTTCATAGATTGCTGAACGTTGGGGTCGGACATCATGCGCTGAATGCGGTCTTCATCCATCGGCGGGCCCATCTGAGAAGAGACGTCTAGATTAGCCAGAGGATGCGGAGGTAGAAGTGATGCAAGCACAGCAGAAAGTTAAAATCAAAGACATACACCACCGTCGGGCCCGAAAACGTCCATCCCAGGCAAATTGATCTGGTGCCCCGCGTATCTAGCCCCAGTTAGACCGGCCAGAGGATCGTTCGGGTTTGTTCCTGCTGCGATGTTGTCGGGTACAGTCCTGGCGGCTGAAGCACCAGTTGACGACGGCGGTAGAGGATTGCTGGCTGCGCTCCTGACCATGTGAATAGTGTTGTTGTGCTTAACGTTGTACGATCCAAGGGTGTCGTCATTCTTCATCACTCGCCCAGAGTAGATCAGCCTTTGGCGCTCAATGGGAATCTTCTCGAAGTCCTCGCTCGCGAGCTTTGTTTTGAGCTCCAATATAGTGGCTGATTCGGGCATCGTCATGGTGTAATTATGTTCCGAGGACGTCTTCACCTTGAAGGTGATCTGGGCATCGCCACCAGACTCCGCACTATCGGCCATGGCGACAAGGCGGGGGGGTTATGCAGGTTGTGAGTTGTTTGCGCTCCTGGGCGGGGAAGTGAAGTCGTCTTCGGCGGCGGCAACGATAGCGGGACGTGTAACCACTGGTCACACAACGTCTGAATGAGTGATACCGAACTTTGGCTGAGAGCGCAAGATTCGAGGATAAAGTCGAGGAGGGAGGTTCAGGAGAGGAGAACGAACCAGTGGCAGCCCCACGAACTGTGTGTGCAACGGGGCTTTTGAATAAGAGGATCGATCGATACTGGTGAGTGGTGACAGATAGGAGATGGAGAAAAAAAAGATCGGGCCAATGATTCGTTGCCGCCGTGTTGCGTGATGCAAAAGAAGCGGAGGATGAGACGGGCGAGCGCAGAGAGACTCGAGAGATGCGAGAGGCAGCGCCGCAGGACGCACCTGCCTTGGGAGTCGGGACCAGACGGCCTAAACTGCGCAGTCCGGCAGGCGAATGACATAGAACCCGGTGGTCAAACTGGCCGCGCCGAAAGATGGAACCATGAACGCGCCTTCCTTGCGTTCGCCGTTGAGTCTGTTGCTTGGCGGGCCGGCTTGGTGGGGTCAGCCCGCGCCAACGGGATGGGATCATGGGAATCATATTCATGGGATCATGGACGAGCAGGTGGCAGGTGGAGCCGCGAGCGACCTCTGATTTGCCTGCCCCAGTGCGAATTAGTGTTGAGCCACGCGCCATCTGCCAAGTGGTTTTCCGGTGCCAGTCCCAGATATGTACAACATATGTATAGGTATGTATATGTACATACCTCCTAGGTGACTTGCTACATACGCGACAACGCATCGTGGAAAGATCAAAAAATGAAGAATAAATAAAAGGCTATTCGCTGTAGAGAAGCTGGTTGTCAAAAACAAAGCTGATTCTTACTGGTCTTCACCGGCTCAATTTCTACATATCCGGCGTTATCCTGGGGGATCGGACGGGAGCCTCGATCTCTGGTCAGTGGTCACAGTGGTCAGTGGTGCCGGCTATCACACGTGCTTGCGGTCAGAGAGTATTGTCTTATATGAACTTCCTACAGAGCAGTCCATCTCTTGTCTCCTCATCACATCATGAGTCTCTTAAGGAGCAATCCTCTCAAGCCCGAGCGTAGTATTCATCCTGCAACTTCATCTTTTCCTTTTCCTTCTCTGCATCTTTCTCCCCATCGACACTTTCTTGCTTCTTGTCTGCCCAAAACGCATCTCTATCCCGCAACAGCTCGTCCGCCCACGCCCTCGTCTCCGGCAACGTCATCATCCGTTTCACGTACGCAAACTCGTTTAGATCGAGCGTACCCTCCGCACGCCGCTCATACTCCGTCATCTGTAGCAGCAGCTCCATCTTGTCAATGTCGTGGACATAGTGACTGTCCAGCGTCTTGCTCTCCTCGTATTCGTCCCAAATATCGCGAATCTCTTGGCCGACGACCGCATCGTGCTTATTCCCAAAGAGGCTTTTCGTCAAAAAGTCCATGGTGAGGCTCTCGCGCCTGCTCTTTTCTGGTTTGGGAACTCCATCCACGGGAGTGATATCGCCAACTAGTAGTTCGGCCATGTCGTGTACGAGACACATCTTCATACATTTCGGTAGGTTGAGGCGTGGCGCCAGCGAGGGGGGCGCGAACATGGATATGATGGACATGCGATACATGTGGTCGGATATGGACTCGCCTCTGTGACAAGGACCGCGAGAAGTGAGTTAGTGCTGTCGTACGACAGGTGCGGATGCACAGAAACATGAAACCGAAAAAGAAATCATACCTCTCTATCCCGAATCGTCTCCAACCCTCCCGCCTGGTCGTCTTCAATCGCTCAAGCGCATGGAAGAACGCTAGCGGCGAGTCGCCTCCTACTGTAGGTCTTCCTCCCGGGATTTTGTCCACAACTTTGTCCACCTCCCATTGTCCCGAGACATGAACCGTCGGTGTGAATCCAAGATCTGCACCACGGGAAGTCAAGTCAATACGTGGGACAAAATGTGCGAATTTTCTTCTGATCCATCCCACCACCAAGAAGAGTTCAAGTGAGTCTCGGTAACTCTCGTCCAATCCAACATACTTGCAAGGTCCGGCTTGCCATTTTCGTTGGCGACTTGCTCGCCTTGCGACCCCATGGCGACAAGTGCAAAGATCTTTGATAGTGAAAGCGGCGTCCGGTTGAGAACAAATTCCTACAGAAGGCGTATTCCTCGAGCAGTCTTCTCGTGGGCACTGGGGACAGATCAAATCGGTTAAGCAAGGAAGGAGCTAAGGTCAAGGTGGTGGGGTTTCTGATCGTAAGTCGGAACTTGGAAGAGGCCTCTGGACATCAATTTATACCATTCATGAGGGTGCGCAAGCCCGACTCACAATGAGTGACAAAGTTCGCTGCTGTAAGAGTAATAGTGAATGGCCTTGAGGGACGCAACTTGCAAGTGAATGTAGCAGTCTGCAGAAGAGCGAGCTCTTGGTTGAACGACATGATTCGAAACGAGCGCTGCAGCGAAGTCCGCGACCGGGGCGCACCCCGCTGCGCTGTGCGTTGGCCCTTTGGGTGTTAACTTCGGGGCAGAAGCGCTTATCAACTGACAACAACAACAAGCCAAGTTCCAACATTGTTTGCCTGCGGGCACTGGGCAGTCATGTCTTCCACGCACCACCAGTGACCACTGACCAGTGCGTTTTTGACAACGTCTTCGTGTTGTTGTCTCCTACCGTCTACGACGCGACAAGTCATGGTAAACGCCTCATCAAACTACTAAATGTGAAACGCGCTCGTGTAATTATTCTCGCATCGAAATCGAGATACATCGTTTTGTGAATCGCTGTGCGTCGCTAATCATACAGACATCCATCCAACCTTTCGCAATCTGTGTGACTGTAGTCGCCGTACCCTTCACATTTCACCCATGCTTGCTAGTCTCAGCTCCCACGTATCCCGTACCGTCGTCATCTGCGGAAAAAAGCATTGCTATACGCTGACCAATGTTGAGCTCGTCTGCCAGGCTTTCGTGATCAGGAGGCGCCGCATTCGACGTCGTAGCTGTTGACAATGGGCCCACAGCTTCGAGGAGCTGCTGCTGTCGATCTGATGCTCTACTTGGTTCCTAGTGCGGTTTAACTTAGCTCCAAGACAACTGCGCAGCATGAGACAGGGGGCCCGGGGCTCTTGAATCTTGACATTGGACGGGCTGCCAAGTCCGACAGCAACTTATAAGTTAGACGTACATTATCGCGCTTCCGAGCGTGAAGCCTTCTTCTCACATCTTTTTGGCTAAGTATCCCCTGGCCTCTCTATGGCAAAACTGCCAGATACCGCAGAACTTGACAACGGATTACCAAGAATAAACTGCAACTGATACCCATCAGAAGCGTTGCCGTCGCTATCCAGAAACCGATCATGGCATTTGAATAGCGCTGAATGTCCGCCTCAACAGCCCCCGATATCTGTACCTGTGAAGGGTTCCTTCGACTAAGACGACGTGGCGTAAAGAAACTGTTCAGTGTGTCCTGATCTGGTGACAGCCAAGACTAACAACGCCCAAAATCAATATGCATGCAAAGGATGAATCAAAAGGACGGGAGTTGACCCCCTACCAGATTCTGGCTCAGCTCCTACACCGATGCCAGCACGGAAAGAAACAGGCAGATCCATGTTATTTTAGGCCACATGGCGAAAGGTTACAGTACTTGATTATGAGGACGAGTAACGAGCTGATTGGAATGGCCGAGGATACTCTCAGAGCAAGAAATCTGGCGGGATTAGAACGAAATATACCTATGCGGGAGAAGATAGGTAGCAATGCTCGTAGTTGGTAAATAAAGAAGAAGCAACAAAACAACGAAAAGATTCCAGTCCGGCAACTGGTCAAGCAAGCAAGCTCCAGAAAGAGACGAGCCCCAATCCTCTTTCCAGTCTTCTCATCTTGGAGTGCGGGCGCCCCTTCCTATCAAATACTCGTTCAGACCTGCCCGATTCCCACACGAGTACGCGGCGCCTCGTCTTCCACTCGATCCCTCGTCCATCAAACCAATTCAAGTCATCAGAAATTGTCCCAAATGGCCTTGACATAGCCCTCTGTCAACCGCACATCGTTTCCATAGACTTTCTGCCATCCCGAAAACCCTCCTTGCAACACCACTACTTCTTGGTCCGGCAGCCCCGGCCCTTCTGGCCCCTGCTTCTTCAGTAGCGCCTCTCTCACTTGAGAATACTTCATCGCAGCAGTTGGCCCGCGCTGTTGACTCAAGGCGCAGTGGAACACCACCATGCGTTTGTGCTTGAGCTCCTCAACAAGCCTCGGCATTCTGAGGTCGAGCTGCAGGGTGGGAATGTTGATGCAGCCTTTGATATGGCCGCCGATGTAATCTACAGAAAGAAACAAGAGTATTAACGGATCTGCCATAGGCTAGGAATACTCATTTTCTATGTCTCAAGGGTTAATAAGAGTCGGATCGTACCCCCGTCTCTGACATCAATAATCGCATAGCTTGG
Source organism: Claviceps quebecensis (assembly GCA_004016085.1). NCBI lineage: Eukaryota > Fungi > Ascomycota > Sordariomycetes > Hypocreales > Clavicipitaceae > Claviceps > Claviceps quebecensis. The sequence continues at coordinate 48,223 of QEQW01000079.1, forward strand.
ATCTGATGAGACTTCCTCTGCGAGAATCTTCCCAGCGAGTGACTCGGCCGAAATGTAGCGCATGCTCGAAGCAACAACAGCCAATTCGCTGCGGACTGACTGGGAGATAAGACTTGAGTGTGGTGGCGGTGCGTTGGGCTTGATGCAGGTCGTCGCTGGAGAAAAAAGCTGTGGAGGTGCAAATGTTTGGGCCCACTCAAGCCCGACAACGAGACGATAGGTACGAGAAGAGTGATCTGGTGTTTATTGCCGTGTGAAGCCAGAAGCAAGGTATCAAGCTGAAGATCGCGTGGCTTTTAAAAGTCCAGATTACCCCACTTTGCAATCAAGTCAGACGAGCAGCTATGCATGAGGAGTATCAATGTAATTGTGCACGGCATTTCGGCTTACCAGACAAACATTACACGGCCACAGCAAACGTGAAACGCCCGCACGGTTCGTTTTATGACAGAATAGCTATGTCATTCAGTACAAACTATTCTGCATGAATTTATATCTCCATATCAGATATTGTAGTCTCGCCACCAGCTCCGTTCAAGCACATGCGCGGAGAAAAAAAAACAATAGTAAAACGCCATCGCCATTCGACACGGGGCATCATGAACCCCAGATAAACTTGTTTTGCCGTCCAAAACCCGCCAGTTTCCGATTCGCCGGAATTCGCTAGATGAAACAACGATAACAATACCAAAAATAAGGGCAGAAATTGTACATGAACTGTTTTTCCTGCCTGCATGCAATGGATGCACCGAAAATAGTACCTCTGTGTGGACCGCTCTCCCTGCTTCCACAAATCCCCCGCCAGGTAGTTTCTATGCCTTACCAAGCCACCCGGCGTTGATAAAAAAGTCAAAAATGCGTGCCCCTTTCTGCGAATCAAGACGACATATTTCCTTGGCTTGTTTCTTCTTAAGAGTGCCATTCGTCTTGAGCGCTTCCCGCAGTATCTGTTCCTTGATCATGAGGTAGGGCTTGGGCTGTAATCGGATGACTTCGCACAGCCTGGCCTCCTCGGGCGTGAGAAGATGCAGGTCTGCTGCCGTATCTTGTGTCAGCTGTAGTGGCTGCAAGCCAGATATTGGTTGCGGTAGATGCTTGATTTTAGCGGGTTGGAAATGGCCGTTGGCGCCGTTAGCGAGGCCGTTCGTCGACAATTTGGCATCACCTCCGCCGGTTGTCTCGCGTATTGTCTGCGCTGCCGGACGGCCCGTCAGATCTGGCGCAACGAGAAGCGACGCACCGCTGGGCGGATCAGAGGCCGCCACCTGCTTTGATCGCTGATTCGTGGCCAGCCGTTCGCGGTCCATGGAACCCATCGGAAGCGCCTTCTGGACACGAGCTGCCTTTTCTGCTTCGTATTTCTCTCCGCTGCGGAGATCGCCAATCTTTAGGTTGCGCCATTCCTGTAACTGAGCAATGGCCTGCCGTAAGTTCAGTTCGTCGATGAGCCCCTGGTTGAAGTCTTCGAAATCCTTGTGGTTCATGATTCTCGCAAACGGCTTGGCTTTTTGTAGAAGGTCCTTCTCGTCCTTGGACCGCTTCTTCTCGATCTTGGTATTTTCTCTGTACTCTAACAAATCGTGCTCAAAGACTACCTTCTTTCGCTCCGCACGTTGTGTGAGACGGCAGTTGTAGATATCCATTACTGTGAGCTTGAGCTCCATTTCTGGCTCCAGTTCGCCCGTTCGCGGGTTGATGCCATCACCGGGGTCGAATTGCATGTGCTGCACTGCCTCCTCAGCCTCGTTGGCGTACTCTGTTTCGAATTCAAGACGACCAGGCATGAAGCCTTGGATTTCGTGACAGCTGGGCACACTGGCCGTGGGCTTGGTCTTTGGCTGAAGCGCCGGTGCACTCTTTGACTTTTCTCGGCGTTCTTCTATCCTCCTCTTCTTTTGCGCCTGAAACTCTTCTCGTGGTATCTCGTTGGCGAGCTCACAGTCATGGGGCCGACAGCGCTTCGGGAGCGGAAATGTCGGCACATGCACGTAGGTTCGGAGGTAATGGTCGCGAACTTCATCCTTCTCACGAAATCCTCCAATGTGATCCGCTATATCAGCCCATGAACCAAGGCCGTATATTTCCGCGCCTTCTAGGAGCAGTAATTCTTCATCTGCGCCCCAGTCTCGTTCGAATATGGGAAATGAATTCTGCTCGATGACTCGGTACTCGTGGCTCGCCGGATCGTGCGCGTTCCGGGATTCTCCTTTGGCGAAGCAGGAGACGCATAAGTCGAAATCAGAGCACACAGGGTGGGCACATCTAATGCGAACCTATTCGTTGCGCGTTGCACGTCAATAAATGACCCTTTGACTGGCCATTTTTGTCACATTAACTGGGTCGGGGCTGTTGTGAGGCCAACAACGACAACAACGACATACCGTGGATGTGATATCTGATGAGCACACGTCGCAAACGTACTTAACACCACCTTCGCCCCTCGTCACGGTTTTTTTTCGAATGACTCCCATTGCGCAAAAAGCTGGACAGTGTGGTGATGATCAGGAGCTGTTCCACGGCGCTACGCCGCTGCTGTGGAAGCCCAAAACAGTTTGAGCGACTGACTGCGGCTTTAGACCGCGCCGGTGGCGCGGGGTAAGCCGTTTATGGGTGACAGAAATGACGATACAGCTAGAAACGTGCGTGATCGAAAGGTTCAGGGTCATGTGTCGGGGCCCGTTGATGGAACTGCGTGGCGTGGTGATGCAGGAGTGAAGGCAGATATTCGGCGGATGTCGCGATAACTGCTGTGGATCTAATAATGCGCGTAAGCTGTAACCGCCCGTTCCGGTTCGTGACCAAAGCTGGGGATGCAGGGGTCAGGCATCCACAGCGTCAAAACGACGAAAGGGCAACGGGGTTAGTCAGCCGCGGCTATCCGACTGTCACGTGATGGAGGCGCGCATGCATCGATGCAATGAGAGATTGTTGCATATTTGTAGGTATGTACATATACAGCTTGAACGTTTTGGCCTGTTTTATAGTCCTAGGTAAGTTACGATTGACAAATGGAGTTTGTAGGTACATAGTCCTGCTCCGATGTGTCTGTCAATGGGGCTTTGAGTTATGTACATTCGTACGGAGTACATACCTTATTGTATGTACATACATACGCACAATGGCGACAGGAGTTCAAGAAAAATAACGAGACCTCCGTCTACGCGATAAGCTCTTTTATCGATGCGTCGAGTGCCAAATTTGAAATCAGCTTCAGAATAGGTACCTAGATAGCCTGTAGGTAGCCATCGAGGTATGTGATCCTAATGTACCTACATGTAAACAGCTCCAATGGCGTTAGGACTAGCGCGCCAGCAGAACAACCCCTTGTCCTTGATGGTTTGTCCCGACTTTCAATTTTCGAGTGATGAACCCCGTACCGGCTAATTAGATGTACCTCGGTATGCATCTCTCAACGTTAGTTCGTCAATCCGGAAAGTACAATTCGATCACAAACCGCGGCCACCTCAACTGTACGATTTGTTTCTTTTCTTCTCTCACCATCTTCGCAGTCTGATTACGTATCTGGAGCTTGATTATCTCCCCCACGTTTCCCCGCATTCGCTGTTCTCGTCCTTCGAACCTTCCAACGGTCATTTTCAGCCCCGCCGTCGCTCCAATGCCGGACAAGATCCTGGACGACATCTCTCACAGGAGATACAACCCGCTCACTGACAGTTGGCTCCTGGTATCGCCGCACCGAACCAAGCGACCATGGCAGTTAGTTGAAAGGCAATAAATACATTCTTGCTTACCGAGTCGTGCTGACGAAGACAACTTCTTCAAGAGGTGCGCAGGAGACGGCTGCCGCCAACACCCTGCCAGAATATGACCCCAAGGTGAGTCACATTGGATGGAAGTTGCTGCCTTCTTGGCTCATCCAAGTCTCCGGATGCCTAACCAAGCTATCGCATGCCTAGTGCTACTTGTGTCCAGGGAATCCCCGCGCTGCTGGCGACACCAATCCCAAATATGAAAAGACCTTTGCTTTTGTCAACGACTACAGCGCTGTAAAAGAGCAGCAGCCTGGTTACGAGCAAGATGCCAAGTCAAATGGTAGCGATACATATCCTCACCTGGATCATATTTGTCACCAGTTGTCTTCTACTAACGAACCATGCAGATCTCGAGTCCATGCTCCTGAGGGCCCAGGGTGTCACGGGTGTCTGTTATGTCCTCACTTTCTCACCCCAGCATAACCTCACCCTGGCTGACATGCCGGCTCCTGAGATCCTCCCCGTCATCGAGCATTGGACTCAAATCTACGCAAACCATGTGGCCGCTTCCAACTCTTTGGCCAAACTAGCTTGCAATCTGGACATTACACTGCCCAAAGATGCTGCGCCCGTTCCCAATGCTGAGTACCGCTACATGCAGATTTTCGAAAACAAGGGCTCAGCAATGGGCTGTTCCAACCCCCATCCGCACTGCCAACTCTGGACCACATCGACCATGCCGAAAGAACCCGAGCAGGAACTCACCCAGATGACCAAATATCGCGCCAAAAACCAAGGTCGCCATTTGCTGGGCGATTACGTGAAATTGGAGCTTGCCAAGGAAGAGCGCGTGGTGTGGCAAAACAACAGCTTTGTAGTGGTGTGTCCCTGGTGGGCGCTCTGGCCGTTTGAGGTCCTAGTCCTGCCCAAGAGACACATCCGGTCTCTTATTGACTTCAAGGCCGAAGAACGACTGGAGCTCGCTGAGGCCATCCAGGAAGTTACCAGACGGTACGACAATCTCTTTGAATGCTCTTTTCCCTACAGCTCGGGTATCCATCAGGCCCCGCTGAGTGGAACAGAGGAGGAGATGGAGAACTCATACTTTCATATGCACTTCTATCCTCCTTTGCTACGATCTGCAACCGTCAAGAAGTGGCTCGTGGGATATGAGCTTATGGCTGAGCCACAGAGGGATATCACGCCTGAACAGGCAGCAGCACGGCTCAGAGATTGCGGTGGAGAGCTCTACCGGAAGAGCTTGAGGTAGAGATGATCAGAAGACGTAAGCTCACAAGATTGCATATTAGAATTCTCTTTTCTGGCATAGCACATTATCTTGCCGTTTCTCTTCTCTGTTCCTTTGGGCCTTCTATGACTTTGTTTCTCATATCATTCATACAATGGCAACAACTCCCGTCAACGACGTGATATTAGTTGATTTCAACATAGTGATCCCGCACAAGAGGCATCCAGATCAAGGCACAAGTTGCCAATGTAAAAGGAAACACTTGCGGTAATCCAAAAGTCATGCTCTTGAACATGAACTTCTCGGTGAAAAAATGACCAAAGGCTACGATGTAGGTCCAGTATGCAATGTTATACATGGGGCCTAGATGCAGGTTGTAGGCGGCATAGCATCGTACAATCGACGTAATGAGAGTCCAGGTGCCAAACAGGCGGCCAGCTAAAGGCGTCATCTGATCCGTGGCTTTGGGGTCGTTTTGCGCCGAGACGAGCTTATCCGTCGAATCCTCGGGGTTGTATGTTGCGGATGCCGAGCGAAGCTTGCTGTTGGGTAGGAAGCGGCCATTATAGAGACGGCGTGAGAAGTGAAGCGTCGAGTACGTTTGGAGACAGTTGCCAATGGAAATGACAGAAAGCTGTCCGAAAATAGCATTGTTAGTTCGCCGCGTGTCTGAGTAGGAAAAGGGGTGATTCTAGCGTACGACTAGCATGTAATATGGCAGAACGCCTTTGCCATCGGGCAGGAGAGACTTGACGAATTCCATGATGACACAGATACAGGGCCGCGCCGCAGTGCCTGGCGAGTTTCTTGGTCTTGTATAACGAGCTTCACAGAGTCAATGGAGCGGGCGTTCTCTCTTTCCTCTCCTGTCGCGAAAATGCGACGAGTGGAGATTCTGGAGCTCGGCCGGACAAACCCCACTGACGGACAATGGACAATGACATTGGACAAATCATGTATGTATGTACTCCATGTACTCCGTACATAGGTACAAATCGTTGTCTGGCTTGGGCGTTGACTCTACGGACACGACATGGCCCTTACACACAAACTCACTCCGCATTTGCGATAATGTGCCTCCAAATTCAAACGATAGCCATAGTCTGCCAGGAGACAAGATGCGACAGCGTTGGGAAATAAACCCCTTTGTCCTGACTCCTGACGCTCTTGGGTTGCTGTTGAGGATCTGACACTTCTAGGTACCTACAGTAGGTGGATGCGCCTCTGGCCGAGGCTCAACAAATTCGGCTGCACCTGCTCGTTGAAATAGAGACTGGCCAGTAGCCACAATTGCTTCCAGGAAAAGGTATAATAGTGCGACAAATTTGATTCGTATCGTTCTCTTGCAAATTAGGCATCGTTGTCTGTTCAATGTGCAGTTCCGCCTGTCTTCCGTCCACAAAGCTTCACGCGTAGAAGCTCCATCATCATTGGCGGGATACTTGTTGTTGTCGCAGTCCAGGAACGCCAACACAGATGCCGCAGGGATTGGCCAAGAACGGAGCAGACCCTGGCATTAATTGATCTGCACCAAACTTCGACATCGTCTGCCTCCGTCCTCCTGCATCGTCCCAGCATCCTTCTGTGCGTGTTCAGTAATAAGAGCACTGCCTCGACAAATTATTCGCCATGGACAAGGTCTTGGATCATCCTGCTCTGGCAGCTGCCAAGCCGTACGTTGAGCAGCTCCCGGCAGTCCCACAGGCAGTAGTTGGCGCCCTTGCCGGCGTCGGCGCCCTTTGCTTAGGATTGAAGCTCTTCAGCTACCTGCGTCTCGTCCTGAGCGCCTTCGTCTTCTCTGGTCACGACGTGAGTCCTTGGAGCTGGCCCTTGCTGTGATTTAGATTGGTCTGCTTTAAAACTGACAAATTCCCTTGCCAGCTTCGCAAATACGGTCGTGCCGGATCTTGGGCCGTGGTCACCGGTGCCTCTGACGGTCTCGGCAAGGAGTATGCCTCGCAGCTCGCTGCCAAGGGGTTTAACCTCGTCCTCGTTTCCCGAACCAAAGCGAAGCTCGAGACTCTCGCCAAAGAACTCGAGGAAAAGTATCTTGGGAAAGGTGGTCTTCAGGTCAAGACTCTTGCCATGGACTTCGCCAAGGATGATGACGCGGATTACGAGCAGCTCGCCGAGTTGATTCGTGGTCTCGATGTAGCCATTCTGATCAACAACGTCGGGCAGAGCCACAGCATGCCTGTGCCCTTCCTCGAAACCCCCAAGGAGGAGCTCCAAAACATTGTCACCATCAACTGTCTGGGCACTCTCAAGGTCACTCAAGTTGTTGCCCCGATCCTCAAGGCGCGAAAGCGCGGTCTGATCTTGACAATGGGCTCTTTCGGCGGCTGGACTCCTACCCCTTACTTGGCAACTTACTCCGGCAGCAAGGCGTTTCTTCAGCAGTGGAGCAATGCCCTGTCCTCGGAGCTGGCCGACGACCATGTTGACGTATATCTTGTTCTGAGCCATCTGGTTACCACCGCCATGAGCAAGGTCCGCCGACCCAGCCTTCTTGTTCCCAACGCTCGCAACTTTGTCAAGGCGGCCCTCGGCAAGATTGGACTCGGCGGGTACCAGACTGCACCGAATACTTACACACCTTGGTGGAGCCACTCTTTCATGCTTTGGCTGATTGAAAACATTCCCGGTGTCAACAGTCCTATCACGATTTCGTACAACAAGAAGATGCACGTTGACATTCGAAGAAGAGCTCTTCGCAAACAGGCCCGTGACGCCAAGAAGCAATGAAGTCACCGACTTGCGGAGCATACTATTTCCAGCTCACTTCAGACGTCCTGTGAAGAGGAAAAAAGCCCTGGAAAGGGCAAGGAAACGATTGCAGAAGATACGGCATCAAACTTTGGTGTCAGCCGATAAGACGAGGACAGAAATCATGAGAAGATGGCCTTAAGTCCTTGGAGAAACAAAATAGTCGGAAGCAAGAGCTGCTTGCTGATTATCAAGTGTTCATGAAGACGTTGTAAATTTGTACTGTATAGTAGGCAAACGATTGCTTGAGGCAGCGCGCGTTGCGTGCATGTGCATAATTCCAAACGTAGACACGATGAAACAAGTAATTCACGCCCAAACGTCCTCATGAAGGCTTTGTAGTAATTTTCCGTGCAATAGCGCTGTCCTGGTCTATGTATCAGGTGCCGACATCGCAGGCGAATGATGACTGGCGAGGAAAAAAAGTGTCTGTCGCAGATTGTCGCGAGTCGCGACCCCTCCTCCCCACCTGAGCGCTACCTTTTGGCTCTTTTGGCTGTCAAGGAGCCACAAAGCACACACGCATATTCGACGTCGACGCTCTTTCATTCGAGATACGTCCCGTTGCCTCCGGCATGCTGCGTGCTGTTTATCGACGCATAGGAACAGATCTTCCCTTTGGTCAACTCTCTTTGCGCGCTTTTACAACCGCCTTCCCTCTTCAGCTTTCAGCACCGACTTTTGCGCATCGTGGAATCAACGACAAGATGGCGAACCCAGAAGTCAAGGCGTCTCGCGCCCCAGCCGTCACGCTCAAGACGCCAAAGGGCACGAGAGACTGGAGTGGGCAAGACATGCTTATGCGTGAGGAAGTCTTGTATGTCGGAGCTTACCCAAGGGAGTAATCTATGTCCTGGGACTGTGTACTAATGTTCGAGCGTAGCAAGATGATTACGGATGTCTTCAAGAGACATGGTGGCACTCCTCTCGATACCCCCGTATTCGAATTGAAAGAAATTCTGTCTGGAAGTGAGTTTTAACGCAAGCGAACGATGTTTCTTCTTTGATCCATGTTTTTTTTTTCCCTCGGTCTCTAACACGCTTAGAATACGGCGAGGACTCGAAGCTCATCTACGATTTGCAGGACCAGGGTGGTGAGCTCTGCTCTCTGCGTTACGATCTTACCGTTCCTTTCGCTCGATGGCTGGCCATGAACAACATCCAGTCAGTCAAGCGCTACCACATCGCCAAGGTCTACCGAAGAGATCAGCCCGCCATCGCTCGGGGACGATTCCGCGAATTCCACCAGTGCGATTTTGACATCGCGGGTGTCTACGATCCCATGATTCCTGATGCCGAGGTTCTGCGCATAATTGTCGAGGTTTTCGATGCTTTGAAGCTTGGCGTCACTATCAAGCTGAATCATAGACAAGTCCTGGATGGCATGTTTGCCGTTGCGGGTGTCACGGAAGACAAGATCCGGGCGATCAGTTCCGCTGTGGACAAGCTGGATAAGATGTCTTGGGACGATGTGAAGAAGGAGATGGTAGAGGAGAAGGGCCTGGAGACTGCAGTTGCTGACCGCATTGGAGAATACGTTCGCAACGCTGGCACTATTTCTCAGACTTTGGCCCTCCTCAACTCCAAGCCTGAGCTGGTTGCCAATGAGCAAGTCAAGAGCGGTCTCGCGGACATGACTTTGCTTGCGACTTACGTCGACGCCTTTGGTATATCTGACAAGGTGTCGTTTGACCTATCGCTTGCACGTGGTCTCGACTACTACACCGGCTTGATCTACGAGGTGATCAATCTGCCTCCCAAACCCGAGGAGGGAGCTGCGTCGGGGAAGAAGTCCAAGAAGGATGACCCCGCCAGTCAAGTGGGCAGCATCGCCGCAGGTGGTCGTTATGATAACTTGGTCGGCATGTACGGCAAGAGGCAGATCCCGTGCGTGGGTATTTCATTTGGCGTCGACCGCATCTTCACCATCTTGGAAGCTCGGCGCCAAAAGGAGGGCGCCAAGCTGAAGCGTGATGTCGACGTCTACGTCATGGCTTTTGGTGGCAAGGAGTTTTCCGGTCTCTTGCCTGAGCGCATGTCCGTCGCTCAGAGACTATGGAGCGCCGGTATCCGCGCTGAGTTCTCCCCCAAAGTGAAGCCCAAGCTCCCACAGCAGTTCAAGGCCGCAGAAGGCGTACCGCTGGGCGTCATTCTGGGCCAAGACGAACTCGCTACTGGCCAGGTGAGATTGAAGAAATTGGGACAAGGAGAGGCCAAGGCTGGGGAAGACGAGTCGACGAGCAGGGATGATGGACAGCTGGTGCCGCTTGATGATTTGGCGGAAGAAGTAAAGAAGTTGCTTCTCTAGATGGGATGGGATTCGGGATGAAGAGAGAAGATGAATGAAGAAGAATGAGAAAGAAAAACATAGAATAATGCGTCAACAAAATATGTAGCCAGAAGAAGATGAAACGTGGATATGTGGTAGATTCCCTATCCAATGACATAGGCGTTAATTTAGTAAAGCATCTATGCGTACCGCCCAGGCTCAGGCGTGGAGGTCACTGTTGTCAATCTCAAAAAGTGGACATTAATTCTTCATGCGTACTTTTGATGAAAGGGAGCTCTAACTATCTGTCGAGTCAATTTCTCGGACATTTGAATATCGTTGGACGTGCAATGTCGAGACGCTTGGAGAAGCCTTGAATCTTGATTGTTAGACAACGGCTGGAATGGCGCCTGATTGGGCCGACCAATAACAGCCCCCCTTGTCGCGAAAAATCCCAGCTTGTCAACCTCCACAGCCGGTTGACCAGTTGTCTGCTTCTCGTATCCCATTTGCTTTCAGCGACCGCTTCCTACTGACTCTTGAATAAACCGAAAGAAAAAGCTCTGGATCGCCCAGAACACCTCGAGTTTGATCCTTGACGTGGCTCGCGACCCGACAAGATACCACAACCATTTGCGCCACTCACGTTGACAGAGCTGATGAGAGCTGACGGAGCTTTTTGATGGTCCAATAAGTCGCGTCAATAACATTCGATCGGAGCGAAATATCACCCTTTCCCGATCCGTCACGAGCAGGAACGAGATCATTGGTGACGCTGCTACGAAGCCGGGGCTCTCTCTGTCTTTCAAGACTCTCCGCTTCTCGGGCGAAGCTGTGTCCAAAACCGCACCATGTCGTTTCCGCAGACACCGGTACGGCCGCTTCCTGGCGCGTTCATGAATACACCGGCCGTAGCTTCGAGATACCAGACCGGCTCTGATCCCGTACGACGACAATTGTTCCCAAGTTCAATGAATCTGCCATCAAAAGGCCAAGGTGGTGCGAATCCAGCTGCCGGCGTTTCAACTTCGACATCATCGGAAACACAGGGCTCGTCAGCGACGGTGACGGCGATAAACACCGGAAGTACTGGAAATGCTGGGCTGGCTGCCACAAGCCCTCTGCCGATCCCGCGACCAGAAAATGTTCCGCCCGTTGTGAAGGCCGCGAAGGCCATCAACTCTTTCTTGCAGATGGATGAGAATTTTCCAGATCTGGATTCCTATTGCCGGCGTAAGACACGAACTAAACTCTTGAATATTTTGTTAAAATGAGGAGGTGGAAATGAAAGAGCAACAATAGCATGCTAATGATGTCATTCACAGAAGGCGCTTCCTCTGACTACGAGCTTCCAGGGTCCGAGTCACCCTGGGTTCCCTTTCACAAGACACAAATGTATCCCATTCCGAATCAGGTCTTCGACCACTACAACGCTGGAGAGCTCCAAACCTTGATGGGACTGTTCGCGGAGATCAACCACGCGTGGGTTGTTATAGACAACTGCTTGTACCTCTGGGATTATACGCACCCGGAGCCTGAACTGATTGGGTTCGAGGAGCAAACACATTCTATCCATGCTATCGCGTTGGTACCCCCGAAGCCTGGCATCTTCGTCAACACAATCACGCACATTTTGGTTGTTGCCACCTCTTCTGAGATGATCTTGCTTGGCCTGTCGGCTTCAGACACTCCGGCCGGAACAAAGTCTGTCGCTTTGTACCAGACAAAGATGAATCTTCCTTTGCGGGGTAACGATGTTCGTGTCATTTCTGGTTCGGCGGATGGACGTATCTTCTTTGGCGGCAGCAGCGACTGTGATATCAACGAGCTGTACTATCAATCAGAGGAGAAGTGGTTCTCGAATCGATGCGGCAGAATTAACCACACAAACCCTGGGTGGTCATCCGTGGTCTCGTTACAAACCAGTTTCTGGTCTCAGAAGGAGCCCGAGCACATTATTGACATCGTGATTGACGATTCCAGAAATCTTGTCTACACATTGTCGAGCAAGTCAACCATTCGAACGTACTATATGGACGGACCTGACCGGCTGTCCAAGGTCATTGAGAAGGAGAAGGTCCATTGTCTTCGGGATATTGCTCACATGATCACGCAGTCCAAACTACTCACCGACAGACTCAACATCGTTTCCATTAGCCCCATCTCGAAGCTCGAAGCATCCAAGCTGCACCTCATGGCGTTGACGGACTCTGGCTGCCGACTCTTCTTTAGTGCCACCAATGCATCATCATATCTCTACGGGTCAAATTCTAATCTAGCACCACAGAGCATGCAGGTGCAGTTCATCAAATTCCCACCGAGTCAAAATCCCAGAAGGGGTCCACTGGCACAGTCGAGTCAGGTTGGCGAGACAGTCGTAGAATTGGAATCAACCATGTTGCTTCCCAGTCGGCAAGGTGCTCGATTCGCACCCGGATTCTTTTTGGACTTTGTGAGCAGCGCCCGCGATACCAACATTGACACTTTGTTCGTATCTGGCCCCGAGACTGGACGAATCAAACGTGTGTCGCCCAATGTTCCCTTGCGGTATTTTGAACAAGCTACCTGGATCGATATCGGTAGTCGGGCCGAAGCTGTCGGTCTCGTTACCAAACCATTTGCTGCTGCTCCTCAGCCGGTAGGCTTCGGGAATGAGCTGGCTGTCCAGTTTGACGAGCCGCCCAGCGAGTTTGCTGTTCTGACCAACACTGGCATTCACATCATTAGACGACGCCGACTCGTTGACACATTTGCGGCTGCCGTCCGAGATGCTCATGGCGATGAAGCGTTGGATACCATGACTCGTCGACTGATCCAACTGTACGGCCGGGTCGAAACTGTTTCCACGGCCTTGGCTGTTGCTTGTGGTCATGGAGGCGATTCAAGACCTGGTGTCGTACGCGCGATTGATCAAGCAACCCGGGATAGAGCTAGAGCGCTGTTTGTGGACTTTGGTGGCCAGCCGACCATGGCAGAGACTGATGGCACGTCACTGACGACCGAGTCTGTCAAGCTTTCCTCCCGGCACGATGCTCTCGCGCTGTATCTGGCAAGGCTCATCCGTAAGCTCTGGAAAGCTCCTGTCATCGCAACTAGTGTCTCTCCCGCGGGCGGGATCGTCATCGATTCGGTCATCCCACTGTCCAAACTAGGCTCAACGCAAGAAAATCTTGAGAGTCTACGGAAATTTATCGAATCCAACCGGGGTCTCATCCAAGGCATGTCTGGACCGTCGGACCTTCAGAGGGTCTCTACCATGCACGAAGAAGTGGCACTGCAAGCCGAGCATCAAGCTTTGCATGCTCTTCTGACGATGATGGAAAGCATGTCAGAAGGTATTTCGTTTGTGCTCATGTTGTTTGACGAGCGCGTGAGCGAGATCTACGCCATCTTGGAAGACAGCTCTCGACAACAGCTCCGAGAACTCACATACGAGAAACTGTTCTCCCAGACGGATGGAAAGGATCTTGCGAAGCTTTTGGTGAAAGCTATTGTCAATAGAAACATCGAGAGTGGTTCCAACGTCGAGACTGTAGCAGATGCCCTGCGACGACGTTGCGGTAGTTTCTGTAGCCCCGATGACGTGGTGATCTTCAAGGCTCAGGAGCAGCTGAAGCGAGCCTCAGAACAAGCTCCCAACACGAACTTGTTCAGAAGCTTGTTAGACGAAAGTCTGAAGCTCTTTGAAAAGGTTGCCGGTAGCCTCACGTTTGCCAATTTGCAAGCCGCGGTCAGTCAGTACGTCGCGATGCAGTACTACGCCGGGGCCGTTTTGCTGTGCCTGGTAGTTGCGCGTGAAAAAGATCGAGGCAACACGGCGTTGGCGTGGGTGAATGATGGCAATCCGGCAGGAGATAGCCGAGAAGATGCTTTCAATGACCGGAAGCGATGCTACGATATGATCCACGGTATTCTGACCCAGCTGGACGCTGTTTCAAGCTCACAGCCTGAGACGATTGACGGCAAACCGACGCTGATGACCACCAAAAGGGAAGAAGCATACAAGGTCGTGAACGGCTCTGATGACGAAGTCTTCCATTTCGACCTGTACGAATGGTACATTCAACAGGGATGGACGGACCGTATGCTGGCCATCGACTCACCCCATGTCATCACCTTTCTCGAACGCCTGGCCGACTCACACTTTGAACACGCCGATTTATTGTGCCGATACCACACGCTTCGCGATCGATTCTTTGATGCTGCACTCGTGCAAGCGCAGCTGGCCAACTCTGACTTCCCACTTGGAATCAAAGATCGCATCCGGCTTCTTGCTCTGGCCAAGGGCAATGCAAGTGTCGTCACCGGGGAGGTCAGCCGACAGCACCAGCAGCAGCTGAATCATGAAGTGAGCGACTGGCTTGACGTGGCCAACATCCAGGATGACCTCTTGGAACGCCTCCGGGTGGACGAGAGATTCGATGCCGAGCGGAAGGCCGACATTGAACAGGACCTCGATGGCAAAATCCAAGATCTTTCTTATGTGAGTAAACAAAGAAGACATGGCAATAACAATGTCACGGCGGTCTTCATTTCCCTTTCTGCTCATATGGGGGTTTTTTTTTTTTTTTTTTTTTTTCGTTGCTTGCAAACAAGACTAACACGGAGTCATGTACAGCTCTTCAACAACTACGCCGACCAGGCCGGCTACTACGACGTGTGTCTCGAAATCTACCACTCAGCCAACTACCGCAACACCACCTCCATCTCCGCAACATGGATCAACTTGATCCGGCAGACCCACGAAGAAGTCGTGGCAAGGCTGGAAAACCCAGACCAAGACATGCCTAACCCGCCAATGCCCTACGAAGCCGTCAGCAGTAAGATACAAAAGATCGCCTGCCACACCTCACTCGACAGCTTCGTCTTCCCCATCAAGATGCTCCTCCCTGAGGTTTGCCGCTACTCAGTAGCCTATCAGCAGGATGCCACCATTGGCGCTGACCCAACGTGGCCTGCCAAGTTATTTCTTTCCCTCGGTGTATCCCACGACATGATTGTACGGGTCCTGGAGGGCATCTTCGACACGCGAGACTACGGCTTCAGCGGCGCAGCGCGCACCCGCATCATTGAAATTCTCGCCTTTGTCGTGAATGAGTGGGTGGCCGAGGTACGGCGCCGCGGCGGCACAGGCAAGGGCGGATCTTTGGGACCGGCCGTCGGGGACTTGCTGAGACGGTGTGAGGAGGCTTTGCCGCCGCCGGGACAGGGCCATAACACGGGGGGTGCGGAATTGGCTGATATCAGAAGGCTGGTGAAGTCGTTGAGGAGGGAAGTCGGAGGGTTGATTGAGAGGGCGCCGTCGGGGAGTTTGCGATTCATATAAGTTTGGAGAGGATATGATGTGATATCGCAAGGCAAGGCAAGGCAGGGCAGGGCAGGGCAGGGCAGGGCAGGGCAGACAGGGGCGCAAGATGCAAGACACGAACGAGACACAAGGTACATGGCACGCAAGACGTGAAAAGCAAGACTATCTTTGATTTCATGCGCTTCGGTTTGGTTTTGTTTTTTATTTTTTCATTTTTAGGGATTGTGTGTAGCGCAGCTGGGGCCGGCGGGCGCTTCAAGGCATGAATAAATAGGTCGATTTGGTTTTCTTTCATCGTGTCGTATTACATGTACAACCTAATCACATGCGTCTTCTTACTCTATGCGATTTACGAGTTTGGTTTATGTAGGTGGAGGCACAGAGGGATACCGGTAGGTTTTGGTTTGCATTTCGTAATGAATAATAAGGCCAAGGATTTAATTTGAGTCGTGCGTTGATGTTGATATTTATGTTCATGTTGATGAGGGAGCTTCTCTGCAACCGCTTTCTTTCTTGGACACATCATCATACCTACCTACCTATGTACAACCTATAAAGCCCACCACCAGCCACAGCCGCGCTCTCGTCATTAGGTACGGAGCTACCTACCTAACATAGGTACCTGACCCAAGGTACCTAAGCGAGCTGCGGAGACGAGGACGGGGGTGGATTGGGGCAGGAACTGCAGCAAGCTAGCTAGAGAGCTTACTATTCGCAGAAACCGAACCAACGAATTGCGTACGACTCGGTTTCGTCATAAGTTATCGGTGGACGGTTTCGGTTCTCCCATTGTGCCTCTGCCATGACTTGATCGCGCGCAGGTCGCTGTCGTCGAAAACGTTTGGGCGAAACTACTGTAACGCCAATCGAGTCTTGAGTCTTTACCCGGGGCTCTATCTCTCGTTAGACTGACTCTGAGTCTCTGACTCCCTTATTCCTTTGCCATTCTATTATCTTATTCTTCATGTTTTCGGGTTCATATTTCGGAATCGGCTTTCTTTTCTTCTCTATATAATTTGTCCGCCCACCTTTTTCTTCGGTCTCGTTTGGCTTCAACGGCGCGACTCGCGTTGCATCCATCTGATGCGTGCCCTCCTAGCTGTGGTGCTGAGCCTGGGGGCCACGGGGGTCGTGGCCTCAAAGCAGCATCACGATCTGGACGGGTTGCCGGCATACCATTACAATGCGCCCATCAAGGTGGAATGCATGAATCGAAGCTCGTAAGTCCTCCGGAAGGGAAGAGAGCGAGGGGACTCGGAGTGAGGAGGAGGCGAAGCAGGCGACCAAGTTTTGGCCTTGCTTGCTAAAATCGAGCAAGTTGATGGGTTGACTTGAGAAAGTTCTATGCTAACCCTCTGCGCTTCTCTTCTTCCGACAACAGGGAAACAGGCGAACACATTGAACTCTCCAACCATGACCTCGAATGGGTGCCCTTCCCCATCTGCAACGAGACAGGCAAGCCACTTGAATTCCACTACGGCTACGAGAACGAGCTCAACTGCACCCTCGACTTCATCTCGGATCCCTTCTTCCACCTGCTCGAATTCTACATCCACAACGACGCTCCCATGTCATGCCGCCTACCGGCACGACCCCCCGCCGAGGTTGAGATCGTGGGCGAAAAACCTCGACCCCAGGAGTATATCCCCCTGATGTTTGCGCTGGCGGGCACCCTGCAGATGAGCCACATGCACGTCAGCACGCACATGAACGTCTTGCTGCACAGCATGCCGAAGCACCACCTGCGACCCCATGACAGCGGCGTGCTCGACTCAGCCATTGCGTATAGCACCAGTCCGCTGAGCCACATGCAGGGAGCGCAGACGGCGCGCATCATCCCGGGTGAGCCGCTGCCCCTGAGCTTCTCTGTGCGCTGGTTCCCGACGCCGCATCTGCCCAAGACGGAGGGCAAGGTGGAATGGCGGGGCCTGGGAGGCCACATTTATGCCAGCACTGTCTTTTACAGTTTCGTGTCGTTTGGTGCCGGCGCTGCTTTGGCGGGACTGTACACCTTGGGCGTTGTTCTGCCCAGGAGACTCAAGGGGCGGCCTATGGGTGGTGCGACTCCCTTGGGGTACGGGCTGAATACGACGGGTGTTGGCAATGGGTGGGGATATTCCAAGAGGAAGGATTAATGTCGAGCTACCTAGTCAAGTGCTCGGCACGGAATTTTGACAAACATTTTCTTGTTATTCTATTTCTTTTTTTCTTACAAGCTTGTTTGTTGGAGTCGCTCTCTGCATTCATGTATGCTTGTGCATATATATTAGGTACATAGCGGGAAACAAAAGCGGGTTGTGTATGAGATATGAGGGGCAAAATATGAAGACGCAGCGATTCTTGACCGGCTGCACAAGGTATTCTGGACTAATTCTACGATGGGGCCGCGAGCGGGAGGACCGTATTTTGGCTCTTGGGGAGCATGAATGAATAAAAGTCAGCAGCACAGGCTCTGAATGATATCGTGTGTTTATGTGTGTGGGTGTGTCCTAAATGCATGGAACTTTGTCTTTCTTGACTCTCTCATCCGCGCCTCTACGGAGCTTGAATGATACGATATATGTCTGCGTGCAAGATACACGCAGAAATATGTGATTTAGCTCCCTCCTCCGCGTCTCCCTCTACTGAGCAAGAGCAAAATAGGTATGCTCCTTTCGTTGCTCTCAGCGCCGTCGACTACTCCGTCGATTGTACGCGAGGCAACAACCTCAAAAACATATCAACAGCCATCACGGCCGCTACCAAGATGTTAGCTCTCATCTTTCCGGTCTTCCTTCCTTCCTTCCTTCTTTGCTCCCTTCTTTTTGTCCTACTCTCTCTCTCTCTCTCTCTCTCTCTCTCCATCTTCTAATATTGTGCTCTCGTACTACACTT
>QEQW01000790.1:0-11094 GCA_004016085.1 Claviceps quebecensis
AGCCACCCGCGCTTGATTCAATTACTTCACTTTGACATTCAGAGCACTGGACAGATATCAGCTGCGTCATTCTCCTTACATTCTCACGTAAGAAGGGCAGCCCTAGATCACGTGGTGCGTGTTGAGCAAATCCCCGGTCGGGCTTTTCCGGTTTTTGAAATTCCAAAAAAAGGGGAGCCGACCGAGAAAAAGTGGGGGGGGGGCGGTTGCATGTCTTCTTACCCTGGGTCCTGGGAGTTGCAGTCTGTCGTCCCTCTCCCTTCGTTCTGTTATTAGGTATGTACCCTCATCAACCGTCGTGAATTTGTCATCAACACGTGACTATCCGGCACTGCTCGCCCTCTCCTCCCTGCAGCCCTGAACCCACAGCTCCGAATAGTTGGTAGGAGGACCCAAAGCATACATGTGAATGTCCCCGACTTACGTCATTGCTGCGGAAGGTCGTCCTGGGGCATCATTGGCCCTGCTAACCACACATTTCGGCTTCGGTGCACTAGGTTGACGGGGGCAGTACAAAACTTCCTCCATTTCTCGTCGCAACCCGTCGATATGCCTTCATCCACCATCATCTTTGAGCAGCCATGAAGCCATTAAAAAAAAAAAGAAACCCCCCGTTCGACGCCACGCACCAGGAATCGCGTCTATTCAGCCTTAACAACAGGCAAATCAGCCAAGCAGATCGCCAATGACGAGGGGATTCTCCCAAGCCTCCTTGATGGCATTAAAAAACGGTTCACTAATCAATGATATGCGACGCATTCAGACAAATATGAAAGAAAAATCATTTACTACAACCAGAGAGCTCATTAGACAACACCTCATGGCAAGACGAGTCTTACTGTTACATCCCAAGGCCGCACAACGCTCGTTTCTCACAGAAGAACATGTCCATAAAAGGCTCCAATTTGCGCTTGAGTATCGTGACAAGCCGCTCGCATGGTTTCGTCGCGTTTAATGGACAGATGAAAGCGCTATTGAGCGCGGCGATGGACAGACAGACCCAGGAGTGCGTTTGGCGCCCTGCCGGTCAGAACGGCACCTTGAACTCGTATCACGGAGGAGCGCATCTCTCCTGGAGCTCTCTGGTTGTAGTGAATGGTTTTTCATTTATGTTTGCCTCGATGCGTCGCAAATTATGTTTTGATAGCTCGATCGGACGCCCTCGCCCTTTTGGTGAGATCCCCCATTCCTTGGTTTAGTGAACCGTTTTTGAAATGCCATAAATGAGGCTTGGGAGAACTCACAATTCCCTCGTCATTAGCGATCTGCTTGGCTGATTTGCCTGCTGTTAAGGCTGAATAGACGCGATTCTTGGTGTATGACGTGGGATGTTTCTTGAATGGTTTCAAAGGGCGTGGTGGCGTGGCCATGGCTGCTCAAAGATGATGGGTTGGTTCGTGCATGAAGGTAAATTGACGCATCGCGACGAAAAGCAAAGGAAGATTTGCGTTACTTGATTGGAGCCACTGTACATACTGAGTTGTATATTCCTCTTTCTAAATGAGTAGTGGCAAGATCAATGTTGGACCTGGACTGCTTCCTCATCTACATTTTCCGTATTGTATCCTTACCGTCATCAACTTCTCTACATCTTTGGTGCCAGGTGGTAAAATAAACCAGCCATGTCAACAGTCACGCTTTCTCAGTTCATTCAGACTTCGTTGCGACTTCAGACGCGCGCCAATAGTGACATTGATAAAGATACGAAGGAAAGGAGAAAAGGGAATCCTCTCCACATAATAATAAGTCCACAAGCTATCCTGTAGGTATGTATGTACATACCTATCTCCTGTGCGCGGTCATGTGCCATCACAGGGCACCAGCCACTCTCAAGCTCGAATCCATCACAGCAATGATCCATTACACAAGTCTGACTCTGAACATACTGGCAATACCGGGATGGAGAGCTCCACAATATTGAAAACGTCTCAAACACCATTCTGATGAACTGTAGTTGAGATTAGGAGCTTTCAGTCGCTTCTGGGTATGCTTTAAGCCACCGCTCCCTCGTGAACACTTCAGCATTGGCCCTCAAGAATTCCGTGATTTTCGTGTTCAGGTCTGGATAGCGTGTCAGTCGGACTTGGAACTAGATCACCACACGGAGGAGAACTTGCTGTCAAGGGTCATTTGTTCTGCAGGCTGGAGGGAGTAGTGGTCTGTCCGCTCGTGAACAAGGACAAGGTCATCAGGAAGGCTAGTTCCTGTAGAGTATTTATTAGCATTGGACCTATGCTCGCGACCATGAATTGGCCACTTTAGCTCACCTTGAGGAACTGAAAATACAATGACGTCGCTGCCGCGGAATCGCCAAGACACTAGAGATTGTTGGTAGACTGAGTTGGGACGCATCGACGCGCCATTGGGGGCTATGTAGCACGCAGCTTAGTCTTTGTTAGGCAAAACTGAAGAAATCGTGCGGCGACGCGTAGCGGAGGCGCACATTTCGTGTTTGCCTCTTTATGCTCGAGTTTTCAGTGTCATATGAGGGTATGGTGTGGAGCCTTTCTGCCTTCTCCTCTTCCCATTGGTCAGTATCCTTAGAAAAACCCGAAACTCGTTTTCACGCTCACGTGACACAGACACCTTGAGAGTTTTGCCTGTCTTTGGCGCGCACTGTCACAGCTTCGCGTCACTGCATTTTGTGTAATGTTCGAGGAGCTTGTTTCTTTGTCATGGATACTGACCTACATAAGTCTGGGGATCAAGAGCCTTTGCTTCAACAAGGCCATTTTGTTTGGCGACAATGTCATAAGTTTGTCGGTAAGTACTAAGGGGACTGGACGCGCAGCTTTACTGAAGGACCATTGTTAACTCGAAAGATTTCTTTGGGGAACTTTCTGAACACTGCAATGAGATTTGGGCGCGGCATTTTAGAACTAATAAGATTCGGTACAACAGGAATCAAGTTTTTAATTTGACAGGTAGGCTCTAGCACTCTGAGTCTTTCATCATGTCTGCCTCACTAATTAGGGTAGCGACGCACTTGCAAGTTACACTTCGTGACGTCGTTGTCTCGGTACATTTCCCCGCATCCGTTGGATCCAAAGAAAGGGACCCAATGATCAGATGACTAAGCCTCATAGAGCCGAGTTCATTGGTTTAGCGCGCGCTTGTGAGCAAGTACGTACATAGGTACATACGTAAATATACAAAAAGACTGGGGTCCTTCCAAAGCTCCAATGCTTTGCCGTTGTTCTGCGGCGTGTAGAACTTCAGCTTGCTCGTCTTGGACCTTTGCACCTACTTCCTCACCGCGCACCAGAGACGAAAGTCTCGAGATGAAACGATCCGACGAAGGCATAGCGTCTCTCCTTGTCATTGTGAATGGCGACACATTGTCGTCTCTTTCTCTCTATTGAGCCCTTACCCAGTGGCACCCTTGGCCAGCGAGCTTTACGATTTTCGACGCGGACGATTCCATCGCGCCACCCTGAGATAATATGTACGACAAGACCGTCTCGTTGGGCTCGCGCCTGCATTACCCCATAACCGTCAGCAAGCTCCTCAAATCGCCCGGAGACTTTGTCAAGAAACAAGAAACGATATTCGAATACAAATTCACGTGGCGACGGAGAGTCGACGACGACGAATGGGTCGACGAAACAACATATACGGAATTCGATAGTCCTGCAGAGGGGACGCTGAAGGAATGGCGAATCAAGGAAGGCAGTTCAATCAGCGCCGATGTTCCTTGCATGCTTATTGAGGAAGCCTGTGGCCATGAGGTCCAAATCCAAGGACTCTGCAGTCTGTGTGGCGCTGACATGACTGAGGTAAACTGGGCTAGTGAGGAAAAGGACACAGACCGCGCCATGATAAATATGACGCACGATCAAACTGGACTGATGGTGAGTGAGAGCGTGGCCACGAAGGCTGAGCTTGATACCCAGAAGCGCTTGCTTGAGCAAAGAAAACTGAACCTCGTCGTCGATCTGGACCAAACCATCATCCATGCTTGTATCGAGCCCACAATCGGGGATTGGCAACGAGATACATCGAATCCAAACCACGAGGCTGTCAAGGATGTCAGGAGCTTTCAGCTCGAACACGATGCCTCGCGAGGCTGGGCAACTAACTATATCTACTACGTCAAAATGCGACCGGGGTTGCAAGAATTCTTGGAGGAGGTGTCTCAGATGTACGAATTGCACGTCTATACTATGGGCACACGCGCGTATGCGCAACAAATTGCGCGGCTTGTCGATCCAGATGGGAAGTTTTTCGGAAATCGTGTCATCAGTCGAGATGAAAGCGGTAGCATGGAAATCAAGAGTCTGCAGCGACTTTTTCCTGTCAGCACAAACATGGTGGTCATCATCGACGATCGAAGCGATGTATGGCCCCGCAACCGACCGAATCTTATCAAAGTTGTTCCATACGACTTTTTCAAAGGGATCGGCGATATAAATTCGAGTTTTCTGCCAAAGCGCACCGACTTGTTACCAGCTCCAACGCAGGCCAACGGCCCTCCACTTGCTACCAACAAAAGCAGCTCCGATCGGTCGCCCATCACGAACGAGAAAATATCACCACTTGAGTCGCTGGCTGAAATGAGTGGTGCGGGCGATGAGGCCAGCCTCAAGTTACAGACCAAGGAGCAGGAAAAAACTCTCGAAAAGCAATTGATGGATAGACCCCTCTTACATATGCAGGAGGAACTGGACAAAAAAGAAGAGCTTTCTGGGGAGACGAAAGCGACTGAAGAGTCATTCCATCACCGAAGACACCAGCTTCTGAGTGACGATGATGAGGAGCTCATTGCCTTACAGGATCATCTCACAGATCTCCATTCATCATTCTACGACTTGTACGATCGAAGGCGCAAGGGCAGACAGCAAGGAAAATCGATACAGCCGCCAAGCCACGGCCAAGCACAGCGCAAGGCATCCGTCGATGACGTCGATGACGACGACGTGGACCTATCTATGGTCCCGGATGCTGGAGACATTCTAGATGAGCTGAAGTCCAACGTCCTATCCGGTCTTGTCATTGTGTTTTCGGGCTTAGTGCCTCAAGGACAAAAGGTTGAAGAGTCTGAGTATGGCATGCAGGCGCAAAGCTTTGGTGCTCAAGTGCTGAATGATATATCGCGTCGGGTCACTCACTTAGTCGTCTCTTTGGATAGACCACGTACGAAGAAAGTGCGGCAGGCAGCAATATATCCCAATGTCAAGATTGTGAACCACAAGTGGTTCGCTGATTGTATCAGCCAATGGCGGCGGTTAGACGAAAGACCATACTACTTGAATATATCGGCAGATCTCGGGCGCTCGGAAGACATGACCGAACCAGCATCCGTATTCGAAGCCGGAATGCAAGTGGAAGCCAGAGTCCATACTGAAGACGAGACCGCAGCAGAGCCAGAAGGCGCCCCGAATCTCCCAAATTCCGATTGGACTCTGGCCGATAAAGATCTAGAGGAGCTGCTTGGCACAGATATTGACGACGACAGCGAGGACGAAGACGAAGACGAAGGCGAGGACAAAGTCGGAAAGGGGGACGAGAAGGAGGACGAGCACAAGGACAAAGACAAGGACGAAGAAGAAGGCGAAAGCGCGGGAGAGGATCTGTGGGAGCAAGGCCAAGCCGAGCTCAATCAGATTATTGACGACAGCATCGCCGAGGAAAGTGCCGCCAACGTCAGGGAAATACCAGATGGTTCAGAAGACACGAGCAAGAAGCGAAAACAGCCCGTCGAGGACGAAAAGCACACCCTCGCTGAAGAAAACATTGAGGATGATGATGATGAAAGCGTCATTGCCAAGAAACAGCGTATGACACAATAATCTCACATGATAAATCTGCCATTGATGTAGATTATAATGTACGTCTTGATGAAGACTTTTATGCCGCGTAACCGACAGGCTGGCTGGTGTATGATTTACCGTCGCATGCCGCAGAGCATCCGACGGCGTGGTTCCTTGTTTCTAGTACCTCGCGCTAGTATTGCTAGACTTGGCTCAACTTTCAATGTACTACCTACATAGATACATAGGTATCTACAGAGTACATATGTACAAGATCAATCTAGACTTGGCAGCTAAAATGTGCGGGAAATAAAGCCCGGGCATGGCATTGTTGATGAATTCCCACATGGCGTCCCTCCATGCCCGGTACCGGTAGTCGGCGGTATTTTCCAGGAGCCAACTCAACTTGCGGCCAAACTCTAGTGCCCGCACTGGAAACTCGGACGAAGCATATTTTATTTAGCGACTCCACCATATGACAGTGACAGCCACATCATACATGCACATTTGTACATACATACATACAAGATTTGCGGAGAACGGTTCGCCACGACCCCTAACCCATACGTGGCCTTCACAATAAGGCACCTCCCTTGCCGACGGGAGAACTCTCCGCTCATGGGCATGATAGGTTTACTCGTAGAACAGACTTGCTCTTCAATTTCTGCGCCACCCGTTGGTGTCGCTCAGCCTCTACCTGTCCTTGGGAATCATCCTCGGGAATCGTTCACATTACAATCATCCCGATCGATCTTACAACGTATGGCGTCAGCTGTGACTTTGTTGGGGAGGCAAGAAAAGGAAACTTTCCATGGCATGAACTTGCAAATCTCAACTGTAAGATAATGTTATCTACCGGTAGTGGCATCATCCCGCGGTCGTTGTCCTCCCTCGATGTGCGCGGCGAGCCTTCATTCCGCGGAGGCCTGAGTTCCAGCGTCGCAAGATCGGACCGATCACCTTCTGGTGCATCACACTTTGTTTGGTCTAGATCTTTCTTACTTCAAAGAGAATAGAAGGACAAGA
Source organism: Claviceps quebecensis (assembly GCA_004016085.1). NCBI lineage: Eukaryota > Fungi > Ascomycota > Sordariomycetes > Hypocreales > Clavicipitaceae > Claviceps > Claviceps quebecensis. Next base: position 6,777 of record QEQW01000790.1, read on the forward strand.
GATTGATGAGATGAAAGTCCTTCTGCCTGTCCAGCAGATTAGATCTTGTATTAGTGTTGGGCGGGCCGCGGCAGAGCTTATGGACCCCTCATCCTCGCGGAAAAAAAGTTTATCTAGAAGCCTTGGCTTTTTGTTCCAAGGGGGCGGGCCTATACCTTAGGGGAGCATGCGTAGAATTGTATTGGCTTCGACCATGTTCCACGTGTTCGAGGTGGATTCTATCAACTTGACGAGTCGTATAGTCTCTCTCAGTGGTATGATATACCTGACGACGACATACCTGACGACGTCAACCTGTGTGATTTTTTCCTCCCTAAGCCTAAGATCATGGATATCTATTGGAGATACATATGTATGTATGTACTCCCAAGGCTGGCTCCTCTCAAGGGCAAAGGGCCAAATTAGCAAGTGCCAAGAATCGTGGGCCGTGGCGCCTTTGGAAGAAGGCGGGTCGCAGATTGCCGCTAGGGACTTTATGCCGTGGTAAATCCAGCGACTTGTGCACTGGCAATGGACTAGCTTCGCGGAAGGATCCGACAAGACCGGGGCGCGACAGCCGGATGGGAGACCATGTGAGTGGCGTGCCAGATTCGAGATGTACGAAAAAAGCGAATCAAGCCATCCGCGGATTTATTCGGTCTTAGTCCAAGAGCCAGAACGAGTCTGGCCCATTGGCCCAATGGAAAGCGAAAAAGTCAAAAAAAGGTGACGGATTTTGATCACCTTGCAATTCTTACCGTTGAGGAGGGCTTAGTCGAGCTATCCAGGAAGACTATATATATGAGCGGTTGAGTCCTCGAGATCCAGGTATCAAATCACTTCTTTACAACTCTATACCAGTGTGTTGTACAGCCATCAAGCTATCACGTATACAGACCTGAGACGAACGCACGCCCAAGAACACCAAGAACACCAAGAACACCAAGAACACCAAGAACACCAAGAAATCCAAAATCTCGATTCTCGATTCTCTCTTCCAACACTTTACTCACTCCTCACATCATGCATTTCCTTTCTATCGTGACCTTGGCAGCCCTCACAGCCGCCCACATGGAAATGAAGTACCCGGCTCCCTTCCTCTCCAAGTATAACGTTCACAGCACCCAAATCGACTACTCCATGACATCGCCTCTCTTTGCGTCAGGGGCCAACTTCCCCTGCAAAGGCTACCACTCTGTGCTGAACACACCCCAAGGCCGGTCTGTGGCCAACTGGAAGACCGGGCAGCCCTACACCGTGACCCTCGAAGGCAGTGCCACCCACGACGGCGGCTCGTGTCAGCTCTCCTTGTCATACGACAAGGGCCAAACCTGGAAAGTCATTCAATCCTTCATTGGCGGGTGTCCCTTGACTCCGAACTGGCCATTCGTCGTGCCGGCCGATGCACCTACTGGAGAAGCACTCTTCGCATGGAGCTGGTTCAACAGAATCGGCAATCGCGAGATGTACATGAACTGCGCGCATGTGACTATTGAGTCATCGAAGCCGCCCACCGGCGGAGCGTCATTCCCATGGAGCAAGCGACCCAACATGTTTGTCGCGAATGTGAATAATGGATGCAGGACGTTGGAAATGGCGGACGTGGTGTTTCCCGAGCCGGGGCCGGATGTAAAGAAGGGGTCGGACAAGTTAGCTGATCCTGTTGGCAACTGCAAGCCACAATAGGGGCTTATTTATTTGGGAAGGGGGATCAGGCTGTTTGCTTCCGCCACGGTTTTATGAGAGGGCGAATTTCTAACATGTTGTACGAAATGGGATTCGAACGAGAACTAAAAGGTTCGCGAGTCGCGTCCGGCACTCAAAATAACGGCGATGGGATAAGGGAAAGTTCTGATACAAGACAAAAAAATGTTGAAGAGCTTTGTGCGGCTTTATGCCTGAGCTTGTTAAGAAGTCTTAGGAGCTAAAGGAACACTGGGAAGTACGGTACATTAGTTAGGTTGAATTGGCAAAATAGATTCATCGACACAAGGATACGAAGATTGTCGCACACAAAAACCCTCGCGTGACTCCAATTCCTCGCGCGGGGCACTTGCGACTTCATACGACGAGTTCAGAACTTCAGCAGGAGAATTAAGATTGAGCTTACACAATGTTTGAATCTTCAAGGCAACCCGATGACACCGACTTTCCAAGACTAAATCCAACAATTTGAGATGGGAGATATAACATGTACTGAATCTCGCCTTATACGCCTTGTGTGTTTGAGAATTGACGCGTGCGTGGAGTGTTGGATCCTGTCTTCCTTTCCTGTTCCAGACGAACTGTTCTAGTAGTCGTAGGTGTAGCATACGTGTGCGGTATCATCTACGCCTTCGTACCTCAACGCAACGTCGATTATTACACAAATAAAAGAGTTAGTTGCACAAATGCCCGATGAAACAAGGAATAGACCGTAATCTGTCAAGATGGAAGGCTCTGGCGAGGACTGACCGTTGAGGTTTTAGCTTTGAAGGTTGTGTAGGTGAAACTTGTCCAAGCCTGTCATGCGAGATTTACATACCATTCAAGGAGCTGAGAGGCAATCTTTCATACGAGGTGGCGACCTTTGTGTTCTTCTGCAGTAGGAGTAGGAGCGAGAGGTCCAAGTTTTTTTGAGTCTGTCTCTTCAAACTGAAAGTTTACAAATATTTCGAGTGAACCTTCTGAAGATTTGAAGCCATACTTATTAAGTGGACCAAACAGATCATACACCGTACGAGGCGATGTGTCTGACTGATACTCGATTCGATCAAGCCCGGCTTTCTTAGTCCAGGCTCTTCCAAGCTCATATGGAATAGCATACTGCTGGACTTTCGTGTGGTGCTGCGGTCGTACGTATTTATTAACCCATGTTCGCTCGGTCATGAGCGCAACATCTCTGTCCCATATATTGAGTGGTAGAAGTTGAACTGCTACTAAAGCGTTGTTAGCTCCAATCTATGGGAATTGGAGAATCTGCACCCACACGTCTCGCATTGCTTTCGGGCGTAAAAAAAGCCACCCCCGTAGGTGCCCAACGATGATATATGTCTGACGATAATCCGGACACCATCCGGGTATTGCCATGCGGATCGGTCCCTGGCTTTCTTTGCATGTTCTAGTGCGATTTTTCTCTGACGCGCGGAAGTATGCGGACGGTTGGTTGTGCGGTCTCGAATCGTTCGCGATGGGCCCGAGGTCGTACTCCTTCCTCCAATAGTCTCCTCGTCAGATTCAACTGGAATTGGGACTGCGTATGGCTCACCACAAAACACGCAAAAATAACCTTTATAGCGTTGACGGATATCGTGGTGTGTTTCTGATGGTTTATCTGGACATCGGGTTGCCTGATATGAACGAACCATTGTGCATGACTAAGGCGTGTTGTGCGCGGGAAGGATGCATAGAAACAGAAAATGAAAACGGCGAAAACGTGAGTGTAAACTCTATGCAAATAGATTGATGAAGAAGAATGATGAATACCAAGCTAGCCCTATCTAAAGGAAGACCTGGTTTGCGTTGTCGCCGATGGTTGTACGGTCTGACTCCTGAGGCTGTTCCCCGCAAGATACGAAGTACATAGGTGCCTCTCGAGTCTCTCCCCGCAATGAAGGCATTAGTCAGCAAGGTTTTCGGGTCTGTATTGTACATAGAGGTAGTCCGTATGCAATTGCCAATGCTGCAACATAATCGCATTTAATGTCAGGACCCAGGCCGATTGAGCTGACTCTCGTACGCCAATTCTCTTGGGACGATAAATAGAGCAAAACTCACTATAGAAACAGTGCTCTTAGCTCTTCTTACCTACATATCAAGAACCGGCCTAGGCTCAAGAGAGAGAGACTAGATACAAGGTAGAGGTACCTAGCGTTGATGACGTTCCGATTTTGGGAGAAGTACGGAGTGCCTGAGGAAGGGCTTCGCTTCCAAGTTCCCCCACTTCCCAGTGTCATTACGATGCGTGGGCACTGGGATATGTACCTAAGTACCTACCGTATCTACTGAGTAAATGAAGTATGTCCTGTGGAGCTACCTACCCCTGTTTCTAGCGATTTCATTCGCCCCCCCATATATATCTGATCTAAAGTTACGGACCAAGCCCTCTCACCCCTGTCATTGAAGAAAACCTGAATGGTGATTGCCCAAAGGCAAGGAGTCCGAGCTGGAGCCTGGGTGGCTTAGCGTTCTTTCAGCGTCGGCAAGTGGATACATCTGCGTTCCATGCAGGGGTGGGTAGCTCCACAGGACATACCGTATCTACTGAGTAAATGAAGTATGTCCTGTGGAGCTACCTACCCCTGTTGTTGGAATCGCGCAACACGGAATATCGTCGGATATTCCGGGAGATGTAATCGCG
>QEQW01000791.1:0-11088 GCA_004016085.1 Claviceps quebecensis
GCGAAGTCATACCGAATGAAATAACGCCAATGGCCTGGAATATCCCCCCATTAATAGTCAAAAGCGGCGTCCCAAACGACCCCTTGGCCTCAGACGGCACAAAGAACCCCTGAACGATAACTGTCACCACAATCACCAACATCCCAATCAGCGCAAACGTGCTCGCCTTTGCCAACTTGGCGATATCCCGGTACAGCGTCAGCGGATAGCTCACGCCCATGATGAAAAACACAATCGCGACCCGCCGATCCGTCAGGAGTCCAACCACAGGCACACTCCCCAGATTCGGCCAAATCGCGAGCAAGACATGCGGAATCGTATCCCCCACAATGACCCCAAAGGCCACCATGCCCCCAAAGGCAAATATCCACTGCGCGATGCTAATCGCAATGAGCCCCGGCCGGCCGAAGCAGTACTGCACCGTGCCCTGGAAACTACTCGTCCCGCTGAGCTTGCTATTAATGACGATGAGACAAATCGTCCAGTCCACCACGATAGTGAGCCCCACGAGGAGTAGTATTCCTGCTAGAAGGCCCGCCTGACGAATCGCGTACGGCTGTCCGATGATGCCAGCCCCGATAATGGAGTTGGCCATGTTCATGAACGCTGATTTGAGGCCCGACTTTGGCCGGCGCATCTCCTGCTCTAGCCGCGCGCCATGGTCTTCATCGCCATCGCCTTCCAGGGTATTAGCGACGGCTACGCTGGGTGCTTCTAGGCCTGTCAGGAGAGGGACCCGGTGCGACTGGTGGTGCCCGTGTATCTCGTCGTCCTCGTCAAAGTCGAGGCTATCTTCCGAGTGCCTCCAATCGTGTGCGCGTCCGTTCGGTTCGCCAAACACGGCGGGATTTAGATCGAATTGTACTCGGTTGGATGTTCGGGGTGTCTTGCGTTGGCTGGGAAGAGGCGCCTCGTGTTTGTCCTGGTCATCGATCGAGTCGTCGGGGCCGTCCAGGGCGCCGAGGGCCAGCAGGGCATGGCCTTCTTCTTGGTTCCCGTTCAGCTCGCGAAGCTGCTTATCGTCCGCCATTGTTTCTTGTCTCTTTTTCTTGTTCCTTCTTAGATTAAGGAATCGTAGCAGCTCGCCAGAGACATCTTTGCTGCGCTCTGGACAAATTCGAAGGCGCGGCGAGGCGTGTCGAGCCCAGCAGGATGGTCTTTGATGAATCGAGGCGTAGTGTCTGCGATGCTTGCTGCGACCACTCACGAGGAAGCTGTACAAAAAATCTGGAAAGAAGCAGACGAAGAAGAAGGAATGAAGAGACACGGGCTTGTTTATTACGAGGCTGAGCTTCAGGCTGTCTTCCAGTGTCTTCACTGTCTTGCAAGTCGCGGATACTTGCTGCTGCATGTGAGACCAGTGACAGCAAAGCAGCGAGGTGATATGGTTAACCGGTCACATCCATGATCCCTGTTTTGGGTGGGTCCGTCCCCCGAGTGCCGGCCATCTGTATGGCGGATATTCAGCCCCTGACAGTGAGAGCCCCTGAGCCGCCGCCCTTCGAGACTTCGACAGTTGTAACTTGTCAGTAGGTACTCCGTACGCGTCCAGCTTTTCTGCTGCCACATGAGAAAGGAAAAGATTTGTAGATGAATAACAATGTTCGCCCTGAATTGCGCGCATCAACTCTCATTATAAGTCTATAACACTGCACAGGTGCAGTCCACGCTTCAGAGTCTATTACAGCCGCCACGCGCTATCCTCCTTCAAACAAAACATGTACATGAGATAGTTCATGTGGGTATCAAAACAAATCGTCCCTGCGCTCTTGTCTCCCGCAAAAGAAAATATCGCGTCGTGGCCTGGACCCCATCACCATTACCAACTCCACAACTCTATAATGCACCGCCTCCGTTGATCTTTGGCTTATATGCCACTTCCGGACCAAAATCACACAGCCAGAGCCAGCACCGTGACTGAGAACATGGCAGCCGCCATCTGAGCGTATTGTGATGATCGGACAAGCGCTGTGGCTGCTGATGTAGACGACTGTGTAGGCGTCGCTGTCGCAGTTCCAGAACCGGTGGCACCAATAGCGACGGTCTCGTGCCCACTAAGTCCCAGAGGTAATTCCTTCGATTGTGAAAAGCCACTCGGCGTGGCCATTGTGGTCAACGTGGTGGCAGTGCCTGTGCTTGGGCCCGCGGTGGCCTTCGCTCCCGAGTCCTCGCTACTAGTCGGTGACATCGTGGGACTGCTTTCTGAAGGGCTGGCTGCTGCAGCAAACCCTATCCGCCCTTGATCTCTGTCGAACACGGTATAGACATTCTTGAGGAAAGTATCTCCCAGAAGCCAGGCACCCTCAACAACTTCATGGCCATATATGTTGCTGGTACACTTGCCATTATTGTCCTTTGGTGAGATCCAATCCTTAGGCGACAGCTTGTAGTTTACCCCAGAGAACGTGAAAGTAAGATCGTCGCTGCTGTCGCAGGGAACTGTGAAAGTCATCCCATCTCCACTGGAGGAGCCAGGAATGACGGCATGGAGCTTTTTGACCTTGTCAGCGGGCCCAAAAACGAATGAGGTGCCAGTGTCGATGTAGGCGAGAACGCCACCGTTTCCGGCCTTCCTCCCACCATAAGCCATGTCTTCAATCGGAATGGACCAGTCTCCGTCTTTTTTTGAGTCGACTGCCGTATAAGTGATGTCGCCTTGAAACTTGTCGTGATTGATGGCTCCAAATCGTACTTCCCCGGTGTTGTGTCCGTCGGCAGCACGACTAAGAGCGACGCCAAAGATGTTTTTGTCAAGCTTCTTGCCATCAGCTATTGTACTGAGGAAGTTATCACTGACTCCCTGGCTCATGGACATGCCCAAGATGCCATCGAATGCAAAGTGCGTGAAGTCGTCCGAAGTTTTTGAAGCGAGTCCAAACGTATATTGGACACTGAATCCACCCACGGTGACGGTGTCGGAAGCCAGATCGCCCTGGACAGTGCCGGTTCCATACGAGATGGAGAAGGACTTTTTCTTGTCAATAAGTGTATCCGAGTCGTCATGGCCAAAGTTGTTGTGTAATGTGCAGGCCTTTTCCGTGCAAGACGACGCCATCACCCAGGATGACCCGGCACCTGTATCTAGTAACAGGTAGAGCTCCTTCTTCTTGGAGCCTAATTGCGCCTTGATGAAATAAGAGTAGTCGGTGCCGTCCTGATTAATCCCGGCAGCATTAGACTTGGTAGGTTTCGCAGCTTTCATGACCGGATACGTGTTGCCGGATCTTTTGTGCAGGTTCTCATGTCTCATTGCAGGAACTTCACCGCGTATGTGTGAATATTTCGACTTCAACCAGGCAGCTTGCTTGGCAGCTCTCTGAGCGGGAGACTCGGCATTCTATGACAAGCAGTTAGCAAGGAGTGGAGGATGCCAATGCAAGTGAGCATGATGGTGAGTAGGAAATTTCTGCTAGCCCTCCAGGCGAGAATGACTGACCTCCTCAAAGTCTCGTCTTTGCTCAATAATGAACGCTACGCCATCTTCATTGGCCGAGCTCGAAGCTGCATTACGTTTGGCTTCGCCCAACAAGGCGACCTCTTCCTTTTCTTTCAACCAGGCTGGCGTATATGGGTAGAAGGCGGAGGCGCTGGACGTCCATAGTACCAGTTGTAGAATAAGAGCTGGTATCATGATGAATTATAGCGGTACCACTGCGTGTCGCTCACCATGAAAAACACTTCCTCCCAGGTGGGCAACGCGGCGAGATTTGTTGGCCGAGTTCAGTCGGACGCACGAGTCCGGCTCGGTTCAAGAGAATATCGCAAGGGGTTCGGGATGAATAAGAAGTCGGACGAGAAGAGGGATAGATATAAGATCGAGTAAGCGAACGCTTGCGGTAACGGCAATTTACAAATTAAATATTAAGGTGAAAGCATCGATGATGGTACACGGCGACGTCAATTGGCGTGGAAGTTCAAATAGACGTGCTGAAAATGGACATGAGTGAAGACGGTCCCGTGATGAGCCTTTCAAGATAGCGAAACGGGCCCTATTTCGAGTGATGGTGAATGTCGGTGGCCTATTCGAGTTGTTTGCTTCATCTGTTGGCTTGTTGCCTCTGTTTGCCTGATTGCTAGTTTGCTTCCGGGAAATGCACGCCAATGCAAGAAGAACAACAGAATACAGAAATTGCGAAAATTCAAATGGAACGGAAAAACAATACGAGAAAACGCGAGAGAAGAGCAAGAATGAGAATGATGTGCAGTTTAACACCACAAGCACCCGAGATGCAGAGAATAAGAAAAGTATTCACGATGGGAAAGCAACGTGGTTGGGCCAAGGCCAAAGAAAGACAAGGCTCGAGCTTCGCCCACATGGGGCTAGCATGGAGCCGACCCGTAATTGGACAGAGCAGGTGGCGTTCCTGTCCCACCCGACAGGGGGGCTGTCGATCCAGGAGCGGGCAGGTGAGACCCTGGACTCTGGACAGCTGCGCGCAGCGCCAGTCGACATGTGGAATTTCGGCAGCGGTTGCCTTCCGTTCATTCGACATGCACGTTGAGAGAAGCAGTTGACGACGGACGTATCAGCGAGAAGTGAGCACGCAACAGGAAGAGCAGATATGCCTGCCGTGAGGACTGAGGAGCGACTTGGCGTCCCACCGCCTCATTGCGCGGATAGGTATGTACTCCGTACTACGTAGGCGACGATAATCTCCACGAACAGTAGCCAAAGTCCCTGGGGGCTAAGAATAAGATGCGAGGGCACGAGATCGGCCGACGAGGGTCTCGCCCAGTCCAATGCTGCATGACGCCAAAAACAAGACGCCTCGCCCCGCCCTCTTCGGCCCCTCTGCGACGGATGGGACGAGCTGTTGCATCCTGTCACCTGTGCGTCCAAGACGGAAGTTGTGCAGCACTGCAGATGCACATCAGGAACAGGCAGTTCAGGAACGCACAATGCTCCATCTTCATCTGCAAGGTCCGAGGCACTCTGCACCTCTCTGTAATTGCATGACTGGCTCCACCTCCAAGCAGCTTGCGGCCGGCATTCGGCTTCAACGGAAACACGAAACTGCGCCTGCGTAGGTATGTACCTACCTAGGTGCATACTCCGTAATAAGACCGTCACAGACGTGAAAAGGTACCTACTACCTACCTAGACACCGAGGGGAGCGGAATACGACTTTTAAGTTCTGGCGCTGGGCCGATGGCAGACTTCCCACGTTTAGCTTCCCCCAGACAGTTCGGGGCTATGCATTATAAAGGGCTAAGGTACGGATACTAGGTATGTATTCAGGGATGCGCGGGGAGATTCACGAACTCCAGCGATCTGCTCTCGTCGTCTCAACGCCACAGGGGCAAATATTGGCTGGCGGATCTACCATCGCATGGTTGCACGTTTTTGTGGCGTCCATCCAGGTCATCACGGGCATCCAACTTTTGTTGATCAGATACGCCCTTACCTAATTATTATGGATGATCAAGGTGATATCTGAGGTTTTGGCAACGCAATCATTTTCTGTCGCCCGTCGGGAGTGTAATCAGGGAGGCAACTTCACCTGTGACCTCCGTCACAAACCGGTTGGTACGCTACAAACAGCCGGCGCCTGGAACATATTCCCGTATGTATGTTTGTATTTGTCGACGGTCGTATTCTATAGTACGGAGTACAGGTATATGTACATACATTCAAATTTCCTGTGCGGAGCAGAAACCAAAGTCCGGCAGACCGGAGCCTTGGCACAGGAATTTGACACTGGGCCGAAGAAGGGATAGGCAGATGCGATGGAACCCTCCATCATGCAAGCTGACTTTTTTTTTATTAGGGGGTTTCTTCTGATGTACGGGTCATGTGTTTCCTGATGCCGCGTCCTGGAATGCCATTACAACGCAAATGGGCTGAGTGTTAAATAATAATAAAGGGCCCTGGGGAGTCCCGGCATCTTGTCGCTTCAAAATTGTAAGCTGTTGCACGTCGCGGCCTCTCGCGGGGTCTGGAGTCCTGGACGGCCGAACCACCAAGAATACCTATCGACACACCTGCAGAAACTTGCAACCAACACCGGATGAATGGCCCTTTCGGGTGATGGGGCGCTCGTAGGTCCCTGTTGTCTGTCCGTGAGGGCTCATTGGTCTTGGAAGCCTCGTCTTGACTCTTCACGTACGGACAACGTGCCATGCCCTTGACAGCAAAAAGTCCTGAGCCCTGACTTCTTGCTCGTCGCTTTCTCCGTGTCACCTGTCTTTGACTCTTTGGCATGCGTGAACGGGGTGCCTGGGTCGTTCATCTGTTGTCCAAGTAGGTACCGCAATTCGTTCAATTGGCTACACTAGGTACTATTCCGTAGCCATGTAGGAGGTAGGTAGGTAGGTAGCTGGGCTGCATCTACAAGAGCCCATATTTGAAGCAAGGAGTCTTAAGTCAGACCCATTCGATATTGTAGGTAACGTTATGCGATGCCCTGGAACGTATTGTGCTTCTGGGCATGATCTTTCTCCAAATATCCAGGCCTAGAACTACCTTGCTTCGGGCCGCATCGGTGCGTGAATTATGTCAAGCAGACGTGAGGCGTGCGTACAGCTTCGTAATCTATTGTCTGACCATGTGTTTCGCTCATGGATCCAGTGGAAATTGACTACAAGTAAACTTCGTCGTCATCATTGTCTTGTTCTAGTGAATTTTGGTTGTTTGATCGATTAGGCTGCGCTTTCAACTTTGTCAAGCCAAGATGGTACCGCGCTCCGCATTCCTCGTATTGAATTGATGCTTCTCTGGCTAGAATCATGAAAATCCCCCCCACGCCGCTGCTTTGTCCAGCGTGATGGCATCCATGCTCGCCTCACTATCAACACTCAGCTTCAGCTTCCTCCATACCCCCACGATGTATTTCTTCTTCGCTTGAAGAGCCGGCATCAACGCCAGGTTCTTCAGGAAATGCCACACAGACTCATTCCTCCACTTGAACTTTTCCACGAGACGCAAAGTCTCCTCCGCCACGCCCTGCCCCTTCTCCGGAAACAAACCCACCAGATACAGGAGAAACGACCAGCCCGATATATCCTGATGATGCAGACGGCACCACCTCGTCACGACAGGTAACACGCTGTCCACCATGGCACCGGCTGCTTGTGGCGTCAGAGACGCGAGTTCCATAGCAATCACGTCCCTCGCGTACGTCCACGCATAGTAGTTTCGAGCGTGTCTCTCTGCGGCAACACAAATGACCTGCTCGAACTCGTGCAATGGACAAAACGGGATGTCGTGATCCCGTAACTGACGCACCAGCCATCGCTTGTGGTTCCATAACACGGGTGATTTGGTGTGTCGATGCAGGCGGCTCCTCAGTAAGCTATTCAGGAAATATGCTTCTCGTGTCATAAGGTCTTTTCTGCGCCCTTCATCCAGGGAGGCGACTCGCGAAATCACTCTTTTCCGCACGTTGGCAGCGGTGAGGTGCTCCGAGTCCATAAGCAGGAGAACGGCCGTGACTCTCATGACTTTTTCGTCATGAAAGCTCCCCTCGGAGAGCAGAACTTGATTTAGCATCTGACGCGCATGCAAGAACGCCTGGACCAGTCGTAGTTTTGGTATGCCAATGTATTCTCCATCCTGGAGAGCGTAGGTGTCTGCGCCTAGGACATGGCTTTTGGGAAGAATCTCAATCTCAAGATATGTCGTTCCGTGTGAGCTATCCAGGACGGCGGATATACGCTCGAATGCTTCTCCGTTATTCCCATTCTGCAGTGCTTTCTTCACACTCGGGTCAATGGCTCTCGACATCTGCACTTGGAAAGAGACAAGGAGCAAGCGACGGAGTTCGAATGTGATTGAGAGTTGATGTTGGAAAAAGAAGATCGGCCTAGGGTAGGTTCCACATGCATGCTGACTTTGCTACCTTAGGTACCTTCCCGATTCGACACTGCCACTGGCCCATGGGCCATGTTGAACCCATCAAATCTGTGCAGAAAATGTAGCTGGCAAGAGCATCGAGATACCTTCAAGCCAGTCTATCGCCTTCTGGTCTCTACTCTGCCGCAGCCTCAACACCTGCAGGCATAACAGATCATTCTTGTCACGGCAAAGGCGCCAAAGCATCCACCGCTAGGTTCCCACGGCCAGCCAACATGACACGAGTGCTCCTGACCATCCTCGCCGTCGAGTTGGTGGCTCAGTTTATCAATGCTGTTGGCGCATCACGGATCAACGACTTGGTATACCACTTAACTCGATAGCATCCCCCACACCTCCCACTGATATCTGTCCATGAGCTTGCGAGCCACGGTTGACTGACATGGGATCGCAGATCTGGACGCTGATCAACTACCTCCCGATTTCCACGTCCAAAGCCGCTGCGGAGCAGCGACGACTCCAGGCCGATTATCTCAAGGTCCGTCGGGAGCTGAATGCTACGAGCAGCCAGGATGAATTCGCAAAGTGGGCCAAATTGCGTCGACAACATGACAAGCTGCTTGAACAGCTTGACGCAGCGAGTATGTGCATTCCGCCCGCAGTAATCCTTATCCCTGATGAGGATACCGAAAAGATCATCAGAAAAAAAGACCATATTGGCCCTACAGGATCATAAGAACTGACTGAAGTGACGCAATGACAGAGAAAGGACTCGAGGTAGCCCGATCCCAGTTCGACAAATACCTGACAGCGATCCGAATGCTCGTCACCAAAGTCCCGCAATACGTCGTGCCCTTCTGGTATGGCAAGGAACCCATGTTCTGGCTCCCGTACGGCTGGTTTCCTTACTACGCCGAATGGATTATATCTTTCCCTCGCGCGCCACTTGGAAGTGTCAGCGCGCCGTCATGGCAGCTGGCTTGCTCGGGCGTGTTGACGCTGCTCAGCGAGATCATCATCTTTATTGGCAAGCAACTCTTCACGCAGACCAAAACAAAGGTGCCCATGCCTGTGCCTGCAACTAAGGCACCGAAGGCGAGCGCGCAGTCGAAGGAGAAACTCGAGGCGAAGAAGGAGCTATAGTCTTGTCGATTTAAATGATGAACAAGTGGCCGGTTGAGCCAGGATTATGAGTGTGGCCTGCACTGCACATTATTTTATCGTTTCTTTCTACGTGACCAGGTCGAGCAATAAGATGTAGCCTGTAGGTACTCGCGACTCGCAAGGGCCATGAACCATGCATGACATGCGGACTACGGAGTACATACGAAAGAATGCCCCAAAAATATGTGATGTATTGTATCTCGTTATAAATTTGACGCAAAGTTCCTCATAGCTAAAAGCTGAAGACTTTGTAACACGACAGAGAATGACCCTTGGCAGGGTATTTTGGGATCGATCTAGGCATCATATTGACTTTGACAACCACGGAGAGATTGCCAAAGCTTCGAACGTGCCAACACAAGGGGGAAGAATAGTGAAAAGATGCATGCAAGATCACACGCGACGTGAGAAGGGACGCGACTGGTCAAGGGGAATTTTGCAGGAAAGGAGTTCGTATTGCTGAGTACGGAAGCTATGATGCGATTGAATTATGTGCTGCTCTGCAGCATGTTGCTGATGGAAAAGCTTCCTATCGAGGAGGTGAGCAAAGAATGCGTTGTGGCAATGGAGGAGGTCAGAGTTTGACTTGAGGGCGGGACCCGGGGAGTTTTTAAAGAAAAAAAAAAGCAGCTGAGGTCGTTGCCCCACTTGTGTCTTTACCCATCTTCGCCAGATTTGATTGGTAGCCTTGGCGCTAGCTCTCCGCAGCCTTGCGTCTCCGCGAGTCGCGACATCGGCCTCGAGGCGACGTCTTCGCGACAACAACCTGTCAACCCGGGCACCGTTTGTTCTCACGGCGCCCGGTATAACACCTGTTTGTTGCCTTTATCATATCTCCCCACGAACTTGGAGAAGCGCTGCTGCGTACAGCTCCGAAATCCTGAGGTTCATTCCCAGACAACACAATTCTATACAGTTTTGCCCGCCATGGCGCTTGTTTCTTGGGAGTCGTAAGTTGCCCAACAAGATAGATGGCCGCCCAACTGCGTGCGCTTTCCCATAACACTCATACATGAAGCAAATGAGCTGATAACTTTGCATTTGTAGAATCCGATCTCTCCTCCTCTGCCTTGGCCCCTTTCTTCTCCCCAAAGCCATTTCGTTGTACCGCTCTCTCCGGGTCTCGTCCCTCTCCGCCCAAGGCCTGCCCATCCAGCCGATCCCTCCTCGCGCGCGCATCGCCCTCGGTCTGCTCTTCGCGCTGTGTTCCATCTATCTGGTGCAGACGCTCCCCGTTTTTGCCCCCGAGAATCTCTTTCTCCGCACACAGAGTCGCCTCCAGATCCCCGTCGACGTGCTCTTCAACCGCGTCTCGACCCTCCGCCCCGACAATGCCCTCACGCAGAGCGACCTCGCCCTGCGAGCCAAGTTTGTCAACTTGAAGAGCCGGCTGCTCTATATCCAGTTTGGGCCCTCCGTTCTCGCCGAGTGTCCCTTCTGCAACGTCGACGAGCCAAACAGCTACTTCTACTATGCCCTCCCGTCCATCCTGTGGACCCATCTCGCGAATTTGGTAGTCACCGCTATCGTGACAAGCTCGGCCGTGACAGGCAAGGAGGGTTCCCAATGGCGCTCCTACGCCACTATTTCTGGTATCACGGCTGCTGCCCTGGATGCCTACCTGGTCCGATCGTACGACTCCCAGGCAAATGCGCGGCAGTTGCGCCTCACCGAAGTGGACTTCTTCTACTGGTCCATGCGGATATACCGCCTCCTGGGTCTTTGCGCTCTCAACGGCCTACTAGGATGGGTTCTGTACCTATCGTGCACGAACCGTGCTTTTGTGCGGCTTCCCTCCCAGGCGGAGCGCATTGCCCAAGCCACGAGCTTGCTCTCCACGGCTAGGAGTCGCCTTAGTGCCATGGGCATTATCAACAATACCGCGATGCGGGATGAGGAGCTCCGGGGCCGGTCAGAGGACTACTGGACGCATGAGACGAATCTTATGCGGGGGGCGATGGAGCAGAGAGAGGTGGTGGAGGGGGTAAATGATGCATTGAGTGCGCGGATTAATATTGAGGCTATCAATAAGGAGGCTGAGACGTATACAGAGGGGGTGTTGAATGCGTTTTTTGTGGCACATAAGAAGGATTGACGTGTGTGTAGGGACCTTGGGGGGGGGGGGGGGGGGG
>QEQW01000792.1:0-11054 GCA_004016085.1 Claviceps quebecensis
CCCCCCCCCCCCCCCCCCCCCCCCCCCCCCCCCCCCCCCCCCCCCCCCACTTAGCAGTTAGCACTACCTACATAGTACATACCTATAACTGCTCCTTTTTTTCAGTCTACCTACTCTGTACTCTGTATTGACTCTTGAGCTCCGAACTCCGTGAGTCCGTATGTACTTTGTATTCCAATTTCCAGGGAGTATTGATATGTAATTGGGGACCTTTCGTGTCTTTGTCCAATACTCCAAGACAACTGGGCAGTGGGCACTGGGCAGTGCCAGGCTTCCAGGCACGTTGTCTCATTCTTGTCCCTGTGCAGTGTATGTAAGTGTAGGCTGTCCCTGTGAGTGTGCTATCCTTGTCCGGCTCGAATCTCGATTTCGAATTACCCCCATGACCACTAGTAATAACAAAGTATTTACCCAAGCATGTCTGGCCTTGGGTTTTGACGTACATATACAAATTACGACATGTTTCTTTTTGGGTTCACTGTAGGTACTCGGATCTACTCCGTACATTGGAACCTATCTACATCCTTCTAGAATCCACTCTGTCTACGGAGTATAGGTGTTCTTTGGGAAAACTCTCGTTTTTTTTTTGTTCCAAGGCAACAACATGTCTTACTCCGTACTGGTTCGTACCTCAAGGCCCCCTGTCCGCCGTCCGGCCTTACGGTCTACCTATATGTATATATTACACCCATGACTACGGAGTATCTAGGTATGGTGTGATTGTAATTCCCGGTAGCAGGCCGCAGGCTGCAGCATGGCCCTGTTCTGCCCCTGTAAGCCAAAATGAGAGCAACCCAGTGACTCAGGACTGCAGTCTTGCAGAGTACATAGGTACCTACAATACAGGCACTACCTGTAACCTACGAGGGGATTCTTCAGCGTACATCATGTTTGTGATGTTGCTGTCCGAAATGTTGCAAATGTGATGTATACCTTTATTGTCGTGGACTCGTTCCGCCGTTCCGAACACCTGAACCAAGACCAGGTTCTTAGTTGAAGTTCTAGGTGTCTGAGACTAACTTTCGCTTCGCAGAAGGGTTAGTCATGCCGGCCAAGTTCGGTGAAGTTCGGCCAGTTCGGCCAGTCCGGCCCAAACGGCCAAATTTGGACGCGGGCGAGGCTGTCTTCTTCTAGGGTAGGAAATGTTTTGCCTGGAATTTGGTGATTTCTCATCCACCAACCACACACAACACTACACAACAGCTACACAACAGCTAACACACACATATACCTACAGAACTGCGGGACAGTCCGGCGGAGAGTGAAGAAGAGGCGGACGGGTCGGGCGGGAGGCAGGGTAACAGGCGGAGGCGGACGACGAAATGGCGTACAGCAGATAGGCAGCCCATTCATGGGTCTATCTATGCGGACGTCGCATCTTTCGCCAATGCGCAGGCACCGCCAAGTTACCTTACCTTTCAGCGACTTGAGGATGTCTCTCTGTGCCAGGTGCCAGTCGAGATGCAGGCGGCAGCTTCGATTTTGTTGGGCAGATCCAGTCACCGAGGGCCGTCGCAAAAGAGCGTCACAGAGCACAGTCGCAGAGCACAAAGTCGCAGAGCACAAAGTCGCAGAGCACAAAGTCGCAGAGTCACCGTCACAGACAACGAGCAGTACTGGGGCATGAATTGCACGACTTTCCGAGGCGGCCTCTGGTGGTCCTCTGGTGGTCCTCTGATGGCCCTCTGATGGCCCTCTGATGGCCCTCTGATGTGGCTTTTTGGTGGCCCTTTGCTTTCCGTTTGGGTGGCACGCTCCACGTCTCTCATGCGCAATTGATACAAGCTGCTTGGCCGGCTGATGGCTGAAAAGGTCTCTTTACCCGCGTCGAAGCAAAACAGGCGGAAAAGTAACATGCTTCGAATGCTACCGCGGCCGGCGCATCGTGTATGTACAAGTAGCGCCTAGTTGCGCACGTGAGTGCGTGAGTGCGTGTGTAGCCTCGAACATGGCCACCAAACTGAACTGGACCCCTAACGCAACACTCGTCACTGCCTACAGAGTACAGAGTAGGTATGTACATATGTATGTAGTCGTCTGTACTGTCACTCTGTGCATGCCCCAATCCCGAAACAGAACCGTATGGGAACTGGGCAGTCAGGACTCCAGATGTATGTACGTATGTACTGAGGCATCGCCTACTGCCGGTTGTCTCAGTTCAGAATTCGAGACTACGTAATTAGCTTCGAGACCTCCACCTCGCGTCGCTGGCATAGACCAGCAGCCACTTTAGAAGAAGAAGAAGACTGAAACAGCCAAAAAGTGAGGAGTAAACGAGGGGGGTATGACAGCATCAACATACTGGTACACTTTTCAGATCGACAGATTGATCATTGACCGCGTGCTGCGGCATTTGACAGCATCGACATGTCATTAATTGGAGTAGCGAAATGGCGGAGATGCGACACGAGGTGCCAGTTCGGTGGCATTTGTACACGGTAGTCGCAAAAAGGCGGGCAAATACAATAACATACCTGCCTTACGGAGTAGGTACTCGCGCTCTTCACGGACTGCCCCGCATGATTCTGAAATGTGATGAAGAAGAACGGGTATTTGGATGCGTCCATTCAGTCCTGTACCGGCAGAGTGGTGTCAGGGTGTGTGTTGCATTGCAGCCTTGCTGTCGAACTTGGACCAGGGGTCACATGCTACACCCTCCGAGGCATCTACGTAGACGCCTCAGCTGAAGCTTCTTCTTTTCTTTTTCTCCTTCTTCTTCCTTGGGATGCCACTATGTACCTAGTTGGGGCGGAGGGAAGGGCAGCGTGTGACGCTGAACGGACCGAACATCCATCCGCTCTCGAACTCGTGTTACCGCTCCAGAAAGTTAAACGCGGATGGGCTATTTCGATCTTGAGTTCCTTCCGTCTGCCGCGTGCAAGGTTGACCAGCTATCCCTACGTATTACCTAGGTAGGTTAGGTACCTAGGTAGGGTGTTTCGTTGTAGACCAGGGGATCGGAGGTACGCAGCAGGGGAGCCACGACGGAGCCAAGAAGCCAAAGCGTGTTTCTGAGATGCATCAAGATGCGTGGAGATGCGTGGAGATGCGTGTCGAGGGGGTGCAGATATAACGATTAACGCATGCATGTGGACTCTCCTGCTGCCGTGTACTCCGTATGTACGGAGTAAACTCTTGGAAAAGAAGCCGTAGAACGGTAGAAGGTCTCATCTGGAGACCCCGTACGCGAGCGAGAGGAGTCTGCATTCTGCTCTGCTGGCCGAGAAAGAAACATGCAGCAATGCGCGTGCCTTGTGTGAAGCTTTGTGCAGCGCGGGGTGCCGGGATTACCAATGGAAGCCGACTTCAGAAGTGCAGAACTTCAGATGCATGAGCCAGCCTCAGCCAGGACAGGGCTGGCGGGCGTCCAAGTTTCTCGAAGTGGTCTCGAAGTGGTCTCGAAGTACGGAGTACGAAGTAAATACCGTAGTGGCAACGTCTCATGCTGCATGCATGATGCGGTACCGGCAGATTTTCACGTCGAAACCAACTCCAACTGCCTCGGAATTAAAATCTCGACCCGCGTGGTCTCAGACTCTCAGGCTGCAGGCAACGCAGACTTGGGGCTGACGGCTTCTCGCAGAAAAAGAGCCGAACTCCTGGTCAGTGCCAAGTGGTCACGGGGCGCAATTTGCCGCCAGGGCCCAGAAGTCAAGACTCAATCGGAGTCAAGCAAGACCTTGGTGCGGTCGTGCACTCTGTAACTCTGTAACCCTGTCACCCTGTAACCGTGTCTTCAACGCAGCAGGAAGCCGCCGTCTCCGACGTGTTCGGATTGCCGGAGAAAAGGAGATGAGCAGGCACGCATGGTCCGACGACTCACGGAGATGAAGCTTTGAACGTTGCGATATACCGATTTACACGGCGACTACGGAGTAGAACGAGTCCGAACTTCCATCGTCACGTCCGTCCGTCATAACTGGGTGTCCTTCCCCGCGTCGTGTGACCGGTTTGCGCTGATACATAGGTACATATGTATGTATGTACATATGTACATACATACCTAAATTTAGGTACCGTACCTAATACATAGGCTACATACCTAAGGAAGTACGTAGCAACTGCTCCTTCCAGATCCCTCCCAACTTCCAAGATGCACCCTACAATCAGAAATGCTTTCATCCGTCCTCGGGATTGTGGCGTCCCTTCCTGCTCAACTTTGAAGTTTTGAACTGAAGAACAGGCGTAGCGTTGCGGGCGGGACCTGCGCCACACTTCCGACCAGCTGCCCGTTTGGCCCTCTTTCGGAGTCTTGGCCCGTGTCCTTTATATATGTAATCGACAGCAAAGCAGCCGCACCTCAGACCTGTGACCACTGACCTGTCTCAGTTCGCCGCCAAGCTTCCAGCCAGCCAACCAGCAGCCAGCGTATCAGTCAACCAGCCAACCAGAACTGCTGCAGAAAACACCACCCTTCCTCGTTCCAACACGCCACGCAGTCGATTGCCATGCTCGCCAACTCTATTACCTTCTTGTCTCTCTTGTCGGCGGGACTATCTCAGGTGAAAGCGTGCCCTCTTCCTACCATGCCCGACAAGATTCTCTATCTCTATGGCGGCGACAGGTATGTAGCCCTTGCGTCTTCATCGGGTCATAGATTCAGCATGCGCTCACGTTCGTGGGAACCATGAGTGCCATGGCCCATGATGCTTACTGTTTACACCCCCCCCTCTCGTCAATGCATTGACCACTTCTCATGCATCATCTCCCCGTGCCAAAAATACACTTCCACGTGCATATCGTCACACAATACCCATACGCCGTACTCATTCGAACAACTTCTGACTCTCTCTTCTTTCTTTTCTTTTCGTGACGCGGCAGGCCATGGGTATCAGATGTCTGGGTCACGACGGATGACCGGGTTCGCGGCGGAGCCAGCCACTCGTACCTGACCGTCGACAGCCCCGATCATGCCCGATTTCACGGCCACCTGGATACGTCGACTCTTGGAGGGGCAGGGTTTGCTTCGCAGCACTCCCTAGGTGAGCTGCACCTCGATCTGGAGGACTACGACGGCATCATCGTGTCCGTCAGGGGACCGGATCAGGCGGATGGGAAGCGATATGCCCTGACACTCAAGGACGATTTGGTTCCCCCGTCATCCGACGGAAAGGAGCAGAGCAGCGTTTCCTGGGAGGCACAGTTTGTTGCTGAGAAGCCGGGAGATGTCAAGCTGCCCTGGGACCAGTTCAAGGCCACGTATAGAGGACGGGAGAAGGAAGACGCTGCGCCGCTGAACTTGAAAGACATCAAGAGAGTCGGCTTGATGATGAGAAGGTACGTGCGCGGCTTACAATAAACCACATAGGAGAAATTGTGCTGACGAATTTGTTCAGTTTCTTCGGAAAACAAGACGGCGACTTTCAACTGCATCTATACGCCATTTCCGCATACAAGCATGAGCCCTTTGCCAAGCAGCATGAAGACGAGGAGGAAGAGGACCTGAAAGCAGGACAGGCTTTGGCCACGAGAACCACAACTACCAAGTCATGGTGCAAGAGGCTCCTCTGTGGTTTGGTTTGATGGCAGTAGCACCTATTTTCCAACATTGCCCTCGGCGGTTCGATTGTACATGACCAAGGAAAAATGGCGGCCTAGATATCAAATAAGAACCTATGCATACACACACACATACTGCTCGGCAATCACGGCTGGTGTGCTTGCTGCGTCAAAATGAAGTCGTCAGCAAGGCGCTTATCGCGTCTGACATGCGGCGCGTCCCTTGCCAGCCCACAGTCCACTCCGTAAAGCCACGGTGGCGGCTATCGGCCCGCAACCGTCGGGAACCCGAATGAATGGCGTCACCACTCCAAAGCAGCGATCACGACAGCTCGACAAGCGCGTCGCAACGCACGCCAGTGACGACAATTGTGACAGTGACGCGTGCATTACACCCAGGCGCTCTCCCTCTCAACTCCCTTCAAATAGCATCGCCCTCGTTGCGCATCTTCGTTCTCGTTGTTTCGCAGCAGCCAGTCTAGCCAGCAAAACCACGCACCGCCGGCCCACCATGTCCATCCTCAGCCACTTCCTGCACATCACCAACTTCAAGTCGCCGCTCCTGCGCACCATTGTGCCCTCTGTCGGCGCCGCCATCGCCCTCCAAGCCGCCGCCGGACTCCCCAGTGTTCTCGCCAGTACGGAGCGCTTCTTTGACTTATCCGGCTCGCTGACTTATCTCGCCGTCGGCGCCTTGAGCTTGTATCTCCCACAGCTACGTGCCCGGGTTGGCAATGCAGCGCTTCCACGCCTTTTGGCAGCCTTTGGGGGCGGAAGCACAGCCGCGTGGAACTGGAGACAGCTTGTTGTGACGAGCATGGCTATGATTTGGGCTACGAGACGTATGTAACGTTTTCCCTCCCTCTCCCCCGTTTTTTCGTTCCCCGCGTCGCCGTTCTGTTTCTCTCGCCATGTCTTTTTGTCTTCTTCAGCGCCGTCCCCCTCCCCAATCCCAATTCGTCCCTCAATTAGAAGAGGCACGAATCATTCACATATCTACCCAGATAGGGAGAGGAATACATACCTGTATGAGGGGGCAAAAGAAAAGAAAAGACTAACGCGTGGGGATGGATGAAATGAAATGTTTTGTTTTTTTTTGCAGTGGGCTACTACCTCTTCGACCGCATCACCCGCGATGGACACGACCCGCGTTTCGAAAAACTACGCACCCAGCCTCTTCGCTTTGCGGCCTCGTTCTTCCTCCAGGCGATGTGGGTATCTCTGATGCTGATGCCGGTGTTTGCGCTGAATGCTGTGCCGGCTGTGGCCTGGACGGCGGCCCCGCGGCTGATGCTCTCGGATGTGTTGGGCGTGGGGATCTGGGCGGGCGGGTTTGCGATGGAGGCGGTCGCGGATGCGCAGAAGAGTCGGTGGGTGGAGGGCAAGAAGAAGAAGGAGCATGAGGAGCAGTTTTTGGCAAAGGGCTTGTTTTCAGTCAGGTATGTCTTCTTTTTTTTTTTTTGGGGGGGGGGGGGGCCTTAAAAAAAAAGAAGAAGAGGAAGAAGAAGAAGAAGAAGAAGAGGCGAGCGAACTTCGAAGCGAGAACCAAAAAGAAAGAAAAAAAGGAAAAGGGAAAGCGAGCGCAGCGAGGACCTAACCAATGAAGACAAAAGAAGCTAATCTGTTTCTTGAAAATAGCCGCTTCCCGCACTACTTTGGCGAAATCTCGCTCTGGACCGGTCTCGCTACCACCGCTGCCGGCGCCCTGGCCCTCAAGCCTGTCCAGATTGCGTTGGGCTTCACCGGCCCAGCAGGCGTACTGGCCACGACGGCGCTGTCGTTCACGGCGCCGGCGTTTTCGGCGTTCCTGCTGACGCAGGTGTCTGGGATTCCGATGACGGAGGAGAGGCACGATAAGCGGTTTAAGGATAATAAGGAGTATCAGGCGTGGAAGAGGGATACGCCGAAGTTGGTGCCTAAGTTGTGGTGAGCACTGAGGCTGAGCGTGATGGGTAGGGAACGCGGGTTACGTAGACAGAAAGAAGGGGGATCTTCGTGGACCGGTCATGAAGAGGGCTCGATAGTTCAGAGTCTGTCACTGAGCTTGATAATTGATTGCTTGGACGTGAGTGGTACAGCAAGGAGAGGACGGGATGGGCTTATATCTTGGACACGACTGACGCGCAGTCATGCGTGAAGGGGGACCATGATACATATCATATATGTATGCACACTCATCTTGATGACGATGGGCAGATCTGAGATGTTGCATTTTGCAGACCCGGGGAGTTTTACGTCCATGGTCTGTTTCTGCCAGACACTCTCATTAAGACATGTTCTAGACATATCATTGGTTTATCTTTTGCTAGCAGCTACATGTGTTCATTTGAGTCAATTTAGACACATGTTACTCCCCGAAGCTCTTAGCTTGTTAGTCAAGCTTCCGTGACGCTCATTCATGTCCAAGGTCGCAAGTCTGTAACTTATTGCAAAGATATCCACTGATTGATCCAAATGGCAATATACATATCCAGTGGCATCATGATGCCAGATTTCCGTCTCCCGGCCATATACCAGCCTTACTAAACGGCAAGGGATCCCACATGAATCAACACTCGCTATATTTACATGTTTCGTACGACTATCTTCTTGGTTTGCTCATGCTGCTTGCATAATACATATACTGACTGCACTCCTCATTGATGATATTTCTTCACCTTTTCAATCTCGTCGTAGCTGCCCATGAAGATGCCAGACCGGTCGTGGATGTGCTCGGGGGCAACCTCCATCATGCGCTTCATGGTGCTGTCGATGGCTTGGCCGCCGGCTGTGGGGGAGGTTAGCACATGTTGACATGTTGTGCAGGTGAGGCCAGGCTAGCAGGAGAGAAAGACACACACACACACTGTCTGTGTTCTGTATATATGTATGCATGGCATATAGAAAGACACAACGTGAAAAGGGGGACGAAAAGGGAAACATGGCAGAAACAAGCAACGCACCATTCTCAAAGACCATAGCCATGGGCGCACATTCGTACAAAATGCGCAACTTGCCCTTTGGACTCTTCTTGTCAGCAGGATACGCAAAAATCCCCCCATACAACAGCGTCCTATAGGCATCCGCCACCATGGAGCCGATATATCTCGATGAATAAGGCTTCCCATCAGCCTGCGCCTGTTTCAGCGAGGCAAAGTACGCCAGCGTGGTATCCTCCCAGTACAGCGCATTGCCCTCGTTGACCGAGTAGATGGGCCTCGCGCGGGGAATACGCATGTTGGGATGCGTGAGGATAAACTCGCCAATGCCGTTATCGAGGGTAAACCCATTCACAGAACTGTCCTTCATGGTGAGGACCAGCTGGGCCGAGGCGCCGTACATGGTGAAGCCAGCGGCAACGAGGTCCGTCCCCGGCCTGAGAATGTCTTCCTTGCAGCCGCGCGAGCCATCGGGCAGTTTGTGGATGGCGAAAATGGTGCCGACAGAGACGCCGGCGTCGAGGTTGGAGGAGCCGTCAATGGGATCGCAGGCGACAGCGTAGCGAGCGCCGTCGGCGCTGTCAAAGTAAATGACGTCCTCTTCTTCTTCGGAGACGAGGACGGCGCATTTGCCAGAGGAGCGCATGGCCTCGATGAAGAGGTCATTGGAGATGACGTCGAGTTTCTTTTGCTCGTCACCTGTGGTGTTGGAGGAGCCGGCTAGGCCGGTGAGGTTGATGAGTGTGGCGCGGCGGATGTAGTACGCGATGGACTTGAAGGAGTATTGGAGCGCGTGGCAGAGGAGGCTGTGGAAGTCTGAAGATGAGCATGTGACACTTTGAAAATGGAAATCGGAAGGGTGCTAGATGGAGATATACGTGAAGTCACCACTGGCCTCCTTGTGCTTCGTCTGCTCCTCATTGAGGAACCGGGTCAACGTGACAATGTTGGTGTTGACTTTTTCGCCATTGCCATTGTGCGACATTTTTCTCGGCCGGAAAGGAAGTTGTGTTGATTTAGGGAGATGGATGGCGCGGAAAGGGGGTGAATGTGACAAACGCAAAACACGTAAGAAGTGAAGTCAAAGTGAAAAGAGCAAATGATGGTTACAACTACAAGATGAAGGCGGCAAGAGGAGCAGAGACAGATAGAACAAGAACAGACAGCAAATTCTTTGACAAAGGGCAGCTCGCTAAGGCCCAGATGCCGGAGCAAGCAACGCGAAGACTGACGACTGACGTCCTCGTGATCATCTCGTCGGCTGCTGTCGGAGCTGGATGCTGGCCGCTGCGGGGGACACGCGATGCAGACTAACCTCGGACGGTTGGAGAGTGGGGGAAAAGCGCGGGGTACATTAGGTATGTATGTACATATGTACATGGAAGCGTGCACGGACGGGGTTTGGGCCCTGGGTACATGCATACGGTAGGTACATAGGTATGTTGTGCCGAAGAAATAGAGAGTGGTAAGCATGTGAAAGTCTGTGAGTTCAATTGGGACGCTGAACCTCCACTGCACTGAGACTCCAGAGATGTCATACCTCATATGTATGATTGCGAGCAGCTCTCTTATTGTTTGGTTTGTCTCCCCCAGGACGGTGGACTCCATCAGAAGGAAGCCGCCCCAGCAGAGAAGCGCGTGGAGACCCCATCTTTCCCCGTGCAAGAGGATTTCCCGGGGAAGAAGTTGATTGCTGCAGAAGTGACTTCCAGAAAAACGCATCGGAGCTTGATTTTCTCCGCCGCGGCAATTCCACGCGCCATTCCATTGGCTCCACTTCTCCAACTTCCAAGGTTCAATGTTCAATCAAGGGATGGATGCCTCGGCATGTGCAACTTCAACTTCACACTTTGCATCCCAAACCCAAAAAGCTACACATCCACCAAACTCACACAACATAAAACTACAAACAAACAAACAAACAAACAAACACCAAAAAAAGAATAAAAACCGACGGTCTAGAACACACAACACATAAACAACACGCAAGAGAACCAACACCAACCATGGTCGTCGACACTCTCGCCTACCACCCCTCCGTAGCCCACTACCTCCGCTTCATCGCCACCACCACCGGCCGCGACAAACTCCTCCGCACAATCCAATACTTTGCCCGCTTCTACGCCTGGTACCTCCTCCGCACCAACGCAACCCGCTCCCAAATCACCCCCTGGACCACCACCAAGAAACAGCTCGGCCTCACGCGCAAGATCCTCCGCGTCGGCAAAAACATTGAGCACCTCAAAGCCGCTGTTGTCGCAACGGCTGCGAATCCCCGGGATGTTATCCTGCGCTGTGCTGCTGTGGGGAGACAGATTGGCTACGCGGGCTATCTGACGCTTGATGCGGCGACGGTGCCAGACGCGGCGGGGATACGCAGCTGGGAGGGCGCCAAGAGGATGCAGGCGCATGCGTATCGGTTTTGGGCGGCGGGATTGGTGTGTAGTGCGGCGGCGCAGTTGTATGTGCAGTATCGGCTGAGGCAGCGGGAGGCGCGCATTGATCGGAAGGATGGGGAGGGGGTGGTGGAGAGTAAGCGGATTGCTTTGTGAGTTTTCCTTTCTCTGCAGTTGTTGTTGCTGTTGTTGTTGTTGTTGGTGTTGTTGTTGTTGTTGTTGTTGTTGTTGTTGTTGTTGT
>QEQW01000793.1:0-11041 GCA_004016085.1 Claviceps quebecensis
TCCTTCTTTTTACTCTTTTTTTTTTTTTTTTCTGGTTTCGATTTTGCCTTTTCTCTGTTTTCCTCTCACCTTTTGTGCGCCATATCTGTTTCGTGAAATCCTTAATGAAGCACCAGACGCACTGTGTTGAGTTGAGTTGAGTTGAGCTTGCTGGAGCGAAGGAGGATGCTTGACTGTGTGTGGAAACTGGAGGGCATGTTTTTTCACTCCACGATTCGAATTGTGCAGAAAATAAGGGAGGGACACTCAAGAAAGAGTGTGGGAAAGAGGAGGAATGAAAGAAGGGATGGATTGCTGATAGAGAGAAGGGGGGGAGGGGGGGTGTCTGGAATGTCACACAAAAGAGTGGCTATGGAGCCAAAATAGAAAAGACGAAGATTGTCTAGGTCTAGGGGGCTGGCAATGCTTGTTGTGGAGTTGGATTGGTGTATATAATTGTGGTAGCATGGGTTGAATCTTTTCGAATGGTAGCGTCTGCTGAAGCTGTTGTGTGATATGACTATGCGGCTTAAAGGTTTATGTGTGAGGATTGTGCCATGTGTTGAACACTGGAACCTTTGTCCTGCAGCCTGTATGTATCAAGTATGGATTGTTAGCTGTCGTAACTGTTTAGTGGTCACTGAAAGTTAGGATTCGTCAGGTCGGTATTTATTATCCGTCACTGCTTGTTGAGTTGAGACTCGCCAGTGATCACATCGTTGCTCACATCGTAGTATGTATCAGTGATTCTTCTCATCATGCCCAGCAAGCCCGTTCCGCTCATCGAACAGCCCGAGCGCGTCGTCACCATCACAGAAATCCCAGCTGCGCCTGTCTCTACGGCCAAGAAGGAGCATGACTGGCTCAAGACGCTCGACGGCAAGCATATCCCGTTCCCTGCAGGAAAAAGCTCCGAGCACCTCGATCTGGTTCTAAAGAAGCCCCCCCTGGCAGCTGCGTCACCTGGAAGGCTTCTTCTCTTAAGAAGGCGTCCGCCAGACTGCCACCGTCGAGACCCGGTTTCGATCACTGGGCAGCCGGCGCGCTACAACACGCCTTATGCCTACGTGCAGCTTGAGAAGGAAATCGTAGAGGAATGGGGCTCTCACATGCATAGGCTTCATCAAGCGATGCCCCTCCCTTCACTAAGCCATCGCCATCGCCCTAGATAGGTAGACCATAACCGCCCTGAGCCCGTCTTATGTACAATCCCTCTCTCCTTCTGCCTCTCTGAGCCTAACTCTTCAAGCCCAGAAGTTAGAACTTCCCCATCACACATTCCCCCTGACTCAACCCCATAATCCGCCACCAAAACTCACAAACCCTCCTCTCTTCCTCACTCACCATCCTCATCCTCACCGGCCTGCCCTCCCCCTTCCCCCCCGCCCCCTCATCATTTCCCTCCCCAAAAACCAACAACCGCTGCTGCCCTTCTCCCTCGCCATACTGGGGCCACAGGTCGCCCAGGTCCCCCGTCGGAGACCCTATAAACCGACTCCAGCGGAGTGTCATCTCCCTCGCCGTCTTACCAAGCCCCTTATACCCGCGGAGATGGTCCATCTCATGCGCCACAACGTGTGCTTGGTCCCCATGGGAGCACGTACCAAAGGGGGCACTAATGGGTGCATATTCGTACAGGTACACGGTGTGGCCCTTGGAGGATAGCACGTGTGCGGTGTGCAGAATGGGACATATGTAGGCCCAGTGTCCGAACGCGGTGTACAATCTGCGGAATTGGGCGCCTATTCCTAGTCCTAGTCCTCCTTGTTCGTCTTGCGGCACCGTCTCAGTCACAGTGTTGCTCTTGTTTCTGTAGGGTGAATCAGGATGCGTTACCGGATCTGGATACAGCTCTTCCAGCGCACGAAGATCTGGATCCGATAAGCCCGGGATAAGCGTTTTGAAGAAGCGCAGGAATTCGGCATTGGTGCTTGCGGTGGCGGGTACGAAGTGCGTGCCTTCGTGGGTGCAGAAGCCTGTGAGGATGGACGTGGCAGGGGATGATGCGGACGCGGCGGGAAAGGCTTTCAATGAGGAGAGCGGTCCCTTGGGGATTACGTCGCCGTCTATGAGCGGCTGGAAGGGCCACGTTGTGGTCCTTTCGTGCTCTGCCCAGACGGAGGCCCAGGCCTTGAGGATTGCCTTGAGGGGGGCAGATGACACGGGGATGTGCGGAGCGATGTGAGAGCGAAGAGCTCGGATGAAGGACTCATGTTGGGCCTTTACGCGGGGGTGCGAGGACGATAGGACGCATCGAGCGGTTGGGGAGGCAGATTCTAGGATGGCCTTTGTGAAGGGTAGGCGGTGCGGATGGAGGAGGTGGTGGCCGATCTGACCTGGTTAGCTTAAACAAGACGGACGACGGTAAGGGAAGGAAGATGGGGGAATGAGCGAGGGAAGTATGTGGAAATAGATGCTGAGAAGAGATTCGCAGCGGAGGAATAGGAAGAACAAAATAGAGGCGAATTTGATGAGAACAAACAGGAAACCACTGCGCGTGTAGAAGGAGAGAAGTGAGGATAGGACAAGCTCTCTCCTTGTCCAGACATATAGGAAGCCGAGTATCCGACAGACACCAAATCAAACACACATCGCATAACAACCACGACATGAAAACATGACAACATGACAACACCAACAACACAACAAGGATACAGATCAAAACTCACCGAATGACCCCCCGCACTCACCCCCATCATCGTCACATCCCCTCCATCCCCCCCAAACTCCCCAATCCACCTCCTCACCCATTCCACCCCCATCCTCTGATCTCTCAACCCCAGATTCAAACTCCCCCCCTCCTCCATAACCTCATGCGGAAATCCCAGCGCCCCAAGCCGGTATCCCACCGACACAACCACCATATCCGCCTCCCCTTCCCCTTCCCCTTCCCCAGCCCACGACACCAAACTCACAAGATCCCTCTCCAGGGGATCCCCAAAGTTATATGCCCCTCCATGGAAATACACCATCACAGGAAGGCGCCTCCTCGACAACGCACCACCACACCCACAAGGGCCATCAGTATCTCCATCCTCCCCCTCCTCCTTCGGGGCACCCTCATCCCTCACCGAACGAAAGACATTCACCCGTAGAATACCCTCTTCCGTCTCAAACGGCGCCATGGGCTGCGGCGTATTCTTGCCCTCGTGGCGAGCATCCAGCACTGAGCCGCTCTCAACAGGCACACATGCCGTTGGAGGCTGAAACCGCAAAGTCGTAGCATAGGGAATCGCGTAGAAAATATCAACGGGCTTGGGGTATTTCTCTGACGAGGCCTGTCGTTTGCCTAGGATGGTGCCGCCGTTGATGGAGACGGAGACGGTGACGGGTGAGGAGGCGTCTGTGTCGGGATGACTAGCCATGGTGGCCAAAGGGAGTTGCTCAGATGGTTTTCAGAATGGGCGGCGGTAAGGGGAACTACCAAAAGATATGGCTGGTTGTCAGGTTCTCCCACTAGAATTGGAAGGATGAGCACTTTTGGTGTCGGAGGTGTTGATGTGAGAAGGGGATGTTTTCGCAAACGTGAGGCTGAGACTGAGCCTCTGAGGTCAAAGAGCTGGACTTTATTTAAAGCGCTCACTTCTGACAAGTTCTGAGTCCTAGGCTACCTACCTAAGTGTTCTCCATAGACCACTACAAAACGATTACCTACGGAGTAGAGAAAAGTCAAAGACTAGCTGGAGCGTGACATTTCTCTGTTTGCTTTTTTTTCAAAACTGTACCAATGTGGTGCGTGCATTGCATGCGGTGATGCAACGCACAATGACTGCAGCTACTTAGCCTTCATTTGGCCAACACCCACCGGTCCCTTCCTCCCTGGCCCTGCCTCTCAAATAAGCTTGGGTACCTACGGAGTAGACAACAATGAACATACGAGTGCATACTACTCCGTATAACGATGGCGACTCATTGGCGTGCATACTCGGGTTTATTTACAAGAGAAGCGGCTAAGAAAACACATTCGTACCTAAGATATGTATGTATACATGAGTCAGCGTGTGCTGGAGGCACATCAGACTTGGCCATTGAATACGATATTCGAGCCGACTCACTCAAAGGCCTTAGACAAGACAAAAGATAACAATACGATGCTGCCATGTCCCCTGGACCATCTATTTTCAACGCCATACTCAACGCACGACAAGATCAACTGGCAAAGCCCTCTCATGTAATAAAGTGCAGAGGACCATCGTGAACGGCGATGTGGACTCTCAGAATGGCACAAGTCTATGCCTGAGTCCCCTTCTGGTCGTCTCGGTTTTCTTTTGCCTGTTTCCCCACCAGTCCCTTTCGACGCACCTTCTCGGCCAATTCGCGACTCGCCATTCTAGACCGGTCTGCGGCCTGTTCTCGTGCCGTTTTCGCCGTCAATTCCCTCTCTTGCTTCTCCTTCTTCTTGTCCTGTGCAATACTCTTGTCTTTGCTGAGAATTAATCGACCCTGTTGCCGCTGGACTGTCAGTTCCTCCAACGATGCAGAGTTTCGTTGCCCGCTTTCGCTGCCCGTCGATACCGACTTTGCTCCACTGTGCGCGGTCCTAATCCGAGGTTGAGATGACTTGTTCTTTGCTGTCAAGGAGGCACGAGCATGGTCTCTAACACACCCGAGCGACGTCCGTTTTTGTGAAATATCCTCTTCGCCAGTGGCTCCGGGCAGTGGCTTGCTTTGTCGAACTCGACTGGTCAACGTCTCTCGAGGAGCCACCGCTGGGCCCATGCTCTGACGGAGGGGCCGAGCCTTGAACTCTCGTCTCTTTTTGATTTCTTCCTCCTGTGCTCGAAGCTTGGCCTCTAGCCCCTCCCTTTTACGGCGCGAGATGGCTTCTCCTGGTAGTTCAAACGTGGGAAGGGCCAGTGACTTATGGCATCGTGGCTTGGGTGCAGGGGAAACCAGAGCTTTCTGTGCTTCTGCTTGCTGAGCTAGTCGAGCCTCACGCTGTTCTTTCAGACGACGGGCAACTGCTTCACCCGGCAGTTCAAAATTCGCTACCGTTCTGGGCTTCGAAGATTTCGCAAGTGGCTTGGGGGTGCTGAGACGATTGGCCACTCTCTGACCTTGACACGAAATTGGCTCTACTCTTGAGCCTTCTGAAGACAATCCTTGCTGTAATGCCCTCGCATCTCGGAGTGTCAAAGAAGCGGACCTTCTCGAAGATGGAGGCTTCTCCTGGGAAGGTTTAACGCGAACTGTCGCGGAGTAGCCAGCGATAGACACTCGCTTGTTGACCTTGGCTGTTGGCGTCTTCATCTTGGCGTTTCCGGGACTGGCTTGAACAAGGATCTTCTCCCGTCCTGTGGCATGGTGGTGCGTGCGAGTCACTTCACGGACTGCCTCCAGTTCATCTTCGAGTCTATCCAACTCTTCAAAAGAATCTTCAATACGCGGAGCCGAGATTATTGATCCACCAGCTACACATTCGGTTCTTTCGCGCTCCATAGAAAGAACCGGCGACACTACTTGCTTCACCTCTGCTACCCCTTCGCCAACCTTCGAAGGCGTTTCTGGATAGGGCGGCAGAGGTGGATGGCGCAAGTGGTCTGGACTAGGGTTTACTAGGTCTTTGTGCTCTGCTATTAGAGGATCATGACACGAGTCTTTGGTCAGCACAGTGGCTAAGATGGTGAACGTGTCAGTTGATAGTTCTGCTGTTTGAGAGGCGCATTGTTGTCGCCGAACTGGAAGCACGTTGCAGCCATAGACGGCATTGGTTGACGAGGGTCCTTGTCCAGACTGAACGATGCCATCTGTAGCCACACGGGACGCCACTCGTGCAGGATACTCCATGATCCATTCAAACTGACCTGCGAGGTGTTTGTCCACCTGCTCCTCAAGAGACAGGTTGGGCTCTGTAATGAGAAGCATTTGACGCGCTTCATCCAGCTGCGATGAGGTGACTGCCAACTTGAATCAGAAACTGAGGCGGCGATAATAGAGGCGAAGGCAAATCCCCTCCCAAACAAGTAACTGGCTCACCTCGATTCTCGCCTGACTTCGCAGAAGATTGAACCGCCATAGCATCTCCGGTCTCTGTCTCTACGAGACTCGATTCTTCGGGAACAGCCACAAGAGGCTCGAAAGTCTCCGAATGAGCCTGCGACTGCTGGTCACAGACTGTAAGCCTCACACATTCGGTCTTGGTTGGCTTCACCTCAAGGCATGGGCTCTCTCGTCGCGGGGACTTGGTGAGTGGAGATGCGGCAGCATCTAATACTGGGACAGCTCGACTCTGGATCTTGCCTTTTGACAGCTCTCTAAGCACAGCAGAATCTGCTGCGGACGTCCAGGTGGTGTGCTTGTCCTTAGATGCAGGGCTACCATCGTCGAAAATAGCGAAGCCCTGACGAGAGGGCTGCGGTGACTTGTGAGTCATGGTCGGGTTCATTTCCTTCGGTTCAGGTGACGAGAGAGGATGCGGAGCAGAGGGCCAGACTGTCTGAGGGTACCAAGATATCAAATAGCCAAGAGCAAGAGCTGTGTAATACACAATAAACAGTATCAATAGAAATGCGGATTCTCGCGAAGCACCCGGGAGTAGACCAGTGCTGGCCTGGATTGGAATGTTTTGAGCGTTAGGAGCCAACCACTGCGCGATCAGTTGGTTCAAAAATAGCGTGGGCAACGATGTCATAGGCTTGAAACGCTGCAACGGAATGAACTAGCGATGAGGATCATGAGATAGTACGTGCTGGAATGAGACCAGATGATGTTTTCTTTGGATCAAGCGAGACGACGCGAAGTGAGTCGAAGACAACGCGGCCTTGTTCAATGTTGTTGACAACAATAGCCAAGTCCCGCATTCAGTGCACGCAGGGCTGAGAGCGCCTTCCGCTTCGTACGCTTCCGTTGGTTGCTTCATTTTTGGCTTTTGGGATTGGGCGCCACAGGTGCGACCCGAGTCAGGCAACAACAATTGTGGTGTTTTTGTCTCGGACACGATTTTGACTTTGAGCACCGACGAGTCGACGACATCAGATATCGATTGACATCTGCGTCGTTGCCCCACGCCGACGTCACCAAGGCGCGATCTCAACAACGCGCCAGCCCCACGATGGAGTGAGACGCGCTGAGCCTAGATACATATCGGAGCGTGAACCCATTGAAGAGACCTGATATGTTCCTGTTCTATGCATACTGTACTGTACACGCAGGTGAGCAAATCAGTCAGTTTGTTACTGACAACTATCATGAGATCCATCCTCCTCCTCCTGAATGCAAACTTGTCGCGCTACGACACGGCAATCTTGGGCAAATGTTCTGGTCTAATCAATTTGCCAGGGTGTCGGTTTGAGCAATGCCGCATGCGCACAATCTCTTTCACAGTCGACTTAGTATGCCGTGCTATCATGAACTCGGCCTTTACCTACTTGACCGCACACCGTAGCCTTGAGCATCGACAATATACACCGAAACCCCACGATTTGTGTCACTCACGCTCTTAGACAGAGCGCTACGCAGGTTATAAGTTCTGACCACAGAACCAAGGCTGATGGCACCGTGACCCGACGATGTTGAAATCTGTCTGTAGGCCAAAATGCCCCAGGATGTCGCGGATCACAGACTGATTGGTGAAGCAACATGAGTACGATGTGGTGAGGTGTCAATCTCTTCGCCTTCATGACTTGATATCGCAGATAGTCATGGGCAAATACGAGAAAGCTTGCCGTTGAGAGTTACTTTATTGTTCATGTGTCCATCGGGTCGCCCTCCGCGGCGGCCGCTTCAAGAGCCTCAGCTTGAGCTTGTAATGCCGGAGCATGTTCTGTCGGTATTCTGACCAAGGTCTGAGGCAGCGCCTCGCCTGAGAATGGCGCATCTTCCATGATGGTGTCGTCTGAGGGTTTTGCAAGTTTGGCTGCGTAATCAAGAGCGTATTAGAAGTGATCAAATTCACGACGGCGGGCTTCGGAGCAACATACTAGACGCCATATTGATTGCACGTAGCACATTATGCCAGTTGCTCATCACGGCCGCAATGGCTACAGCACAGGTTAGTCAAGTGGACATTTATCTGAGATACGCTCCATCGGAAAACGCACCCTCTGTTCCATCAGAAAGAGTCTTCAGTTTCTGTTCCAAGGCCTCCATTTGGTTTGCGACAGCTGCACTGAGGTCGCGCAACTCCCTCAAGTTCTGCAGCTCGGCTTTCTTCTCCTCGATGCGAGCTACCAGGGCTGGCGACTGTGCTGCGGAAGGTGCGAAACTAGTAGTCCGCCTATTCGCAGACAGAGACCTCGTCGCGTAAGACATGATCAAGGTCGAACAGCATCATTCGCTGTCTGGATGCGTTCAATACAAAATCTGGCGTAGCGACGACTTGTCGAGGCGGAGGCGGCTTTAGGTACATTTGACACTTGGACTTCGACGAAAGTTGAAAGTGGGGAACCGTCGAAGTGGCGCAGTCAGCGCAACCGTTAACGGCCCTCCACTCACGAGCGTTGCTGCTGGTAGCCGAGCAACCACGTACATATTTACCAGGCACCTAAGGTAGGGTACTTTTTTAAGTGGCTGCGCGTTTGAGCATCGACCACAGAACAGTATGGGGCAGAAAAGTAAATACGAATGGCAACTCCTCATCTCCATCTACAGTCCTCAATCCTCAACGGCCAAGACCATTTCGAATCAGCAGCTGCAAGTCTCACACCACCTCAATTCTTGACTTGATCCCAGTTCTTCCGAATAGGCTGCAGAATTCCATCCAACGCACTTGTTTCCGCACGCCCAAACCTCGCTCTCCTCGTGTCAGAGTCCTGCGCACTATGAGCTATGGCTAGGCTGAACGAAGCACCGTTGTCTTCGGACAGCCTTGATACACGTGCGTTTTAACCTTTTTATTTCTTTGTGAAGAATTAGTTCCTAGCCTCTAACAGTTTCCTGGGACCGGAGGGGGAGAAATAGTTCGAAAGAAGATGTTGAGGCAGAATAGAGATCTCGCCAAATCAAATAATGTTCGAGCTCTGAGAATACGAGAATTAGAGAGCGAATGCGCCTTGATGCTATCAGAAAACCTGGAACTGCGCAGTCGCGTACTGGAGCTCGAGGCACAAGTCAAAAACAACGAGGCGAGGAGAATAGCCGACCATGCGTTGGCAATTAAGGCCAGACTGGAAGCGCAGCTCACCGAATGGGGATCGCTTTTGTCGGGTTTAGGAATGGAGCCTCCTATGAAGAGACGCTCTCCCGAAATGCGCAAGACGATGAAGCACCGTATGAGCTTCTGTCCCGGTCGGCCGAGTCCCTCGCAGCGAAGACTGCGCGATATTGCAAGAGACATTGAGGAGCTAGGTTCCATTTCCGAGAGGCGTTCATCCTCGCGACAATCATTGAAGTAAGAATATGCCCTCTCTTGTTTCCATTGTACACTCATTCTACGGAAGTCGATAATGACCAACATACTCTAGCCCTGAGCAAATACGCGCCATGCGCGTCGAAGCAGAGTCTGCGGTGCCTCAAAGCCCTTCCAAGCTACGCATCATCGAGCAACCTGAAAGTGAATCTCCAACTCGACGAGCTTTCGCGGAGCCGGAAGCACGCAGTGTATCCCGAAAGCCGATAGAGCCCCCAATCTCATTTCCTTCCCCGAATCCAACGAAGAAAGCCAGTATGGTCGTATTATTACCTGAAAAGAAGAAGAAGCCAGAGTCTATTGGGCGTCACCCGGTCGTCGCGCAGCCTAGTACGCTAATTCCGGAACATCTTTCGACCAAGGCAGGGTCGAAGAGGAAATTTGCTCAACATGAAGAATCCCCCCAACCGCATCAATCGACCGACGAAAACGAATCAGCCCGATCTATTACAAACAAGGTGTCTGTTCGAGACAAGGCGGGCGGGAAAACATTGAAAGAGCTTTCTCATATCCGTAAAGTAGCGAGGGAAACGCCATCTACTGCTGGAAACGGACGGAAACCACTTGCGGCAAAGAGCACCAACGACGACTTCAGTTCACCTAGGAAGGTAGCAAAGTCGGCTGCAACGGATGAAGTTTCCGCCGCCAAAGCGGAGTTGGCCAAGTCAAAGCCGCCGAAAGATCGACAGAAACTCAAGTCGAAGATTGATATGGCCCCAAAGATTCAGGCGATTTCTGTTCGGGACTCTAGTCCCCCACCCACAGTCATCATTAGCAACGACGAACTGATCATGTCTGTGTCTGAACCCGTGTTACTGTCATCAAACTCGCCAGAACCGATGAGTAGAAGGGACGAGGCTCGAGGTGATACTCCTCCCCCCGCGGATATTTCGCTGGACGGGGAAGCCTCGCGACCCAGCCGAAGGAATAGAACAACCGTTAGCTACGCAGAGCCAAACCTCAGAGCCAAAATGAGACGGCCGACCAAGGAGCTGTTTGATGCGGTGACAGGGGAGGGAAAATATGCTCGACGAGTCAGTCAGTGCGACCAACAATTCCCCGAGGAGGCCAAGTCCAAGCGCGAGTCTGTCACCAAAGATTCCCTGAGTCGCATACCCGACGCAATCAACATAGACGAGAGGAAGTCGCCCGAGCCCGACAGCGAAATTATCAGCTCTTTCGAGAGGGGAAGCCCGGCCCAGGAAGTTTCTTCCGTAGCGTCCACAACCGAGCGGCCAAGACGACACTCGAGACCCGTGGATTACGCAGCCGATATAAGCACAGATCCTGACGACGACGACGACAGCGGCGATGTAGACGTCTATGAGTTTACCAGCTCATCTCCGCATATCGATAAAGACGGCAGGGCTGGAAAGGCGGCAGGAGGACGTCGCCAGGGGGCAGTGACGCGAAGGCGATCAGCAGTGGTGGATAGCGACAAAGGCACGTCTGCCAAAGACAGAAGTGCTTCTCGACGGCGCAGCATGGTGGTGTAGCCACGTTTTGAATAGGTGGGGAAATCCACTCATGGCAGGCAAGTACATATGATGATGAAGTTTCAAAGAAGCAAGCATAACAGACGAGGAAGTTGTTCTTTTTTTTTGGGTCGGTTCGAGCACACCTGTGAGCAATGGGAGGCGTATATTCTGGCTGGCGAAGGAGTTTTGCAGTCATTACCAATGCATCATCTTTTCTTCTTTTTTTTTTTTTTTTAAA
>QEQW01000794.1:0-10977 GCA_004016085.1 Claviceps quebecensis
CCCACCCCCCCCCCCCCCCCCCATTATGTGCTCGTGCGTTTGACTTCTTTTGTTCTCACAAGCGTCCTTGTGCGGAGGCGGGATGCAACAGCTAGTTAGATAATGGGCATTATTCGCTAGTGCTACGGCCCGATAGTCATGACATGAATGGGTCGCTGACATGCACGCCACCCTTTTCTCCGCTCGGAATCAGGCTTTCCATTGTCCAAACCCCTTTCCGCGGCAGTCGCACAACCTGTGCGGCGCCTCGTTCATTAGGAACGCTATTGTCACGGCCTTCATGACTCGGGACTCGGGAGTCTAGGTATAGATGCGGAATGTACGGCAAATAGTATCTGCTGTGTAGGTATGTACTGTACTCCGTAGTCTGTACCTAGGTATTGATATCGAGCCCACTGGGCCGACCTACCTACCAGGTACCAGGTACCTAGGTGCGTGTGATGGATCATGGCCTGGCTCCAGGAGCCAATCGCGGGTGTCTGCGCCGCCACCTGGGTGATGTGCCCAATCCCGTTGCGCCAGAAGACGACAAAAGAATACGCATTGAACAAGCTATGTACATACTGAACCCTGTACAATTGACACCAAAGCCCAGGCCATCACAGTGCGTACTGATAGGTACTGATAGACACTTGCCCAGTTCGGACCGATCATCGATTCATCGGGTCTGCACATGCTTTGCCCCTCTCGTTCACCCGATGTGTCCTTCCTCCGCATCATGCATGACGACATGGCCATTGGCGATACATCGCCCCGCCCAGCTCCGCAGGTCGGAAATACCAGGTAACTACCTCCTACATATGTATGTATCAGATTCAGGGTTGTAACTTGTAACATACATACATAGGAAGGTATGTACAACCTGCGGAGTTCATACGGAGTATGTAGGTACTAGATACATCTCCGTATGTACATACATATGTTAGGTACATAGCGAAGTAAAAAGGAGCGGGCCGGGCCGGCAACGGAACGAAACGTCGATCCGCTCACTGCCCAGCTCGATCCCCGCCAGGAGCCGGTCGGCGACAAAATGAGATTGAGCGGCGACGTTGAGCGCCGAGGTTGCCACTTTGTCATGTCTTCGGCCATGCTCACAGTATCCGACTTATTTCCTTCCGCCTCGTACCTCTGCAGCCGACGAGGAGGACTGACTGACTACTGTACCTAGGTAAGCAACTAATTATGTACCTTGGCTTCAAGACCTAACCATTGCCTACCTAACGTCAAAGCCCTCCAAACACATGCGAGTTGCGCCGATGGCCCGATACTATATGGCGCCTCCGCCTCTAGGCCAGAGAGCCACCGCTACTCGTATGCACTCTGCAGATAGAGTGCACGTATCGTGGACCTCTGCAAAACCTTCGGTCGAGCTGAGTCCTGACTGCTGGAGGAAAGAGAAGAGGGCAGCTTTTCTTGACGTTCCCTAACCGGCGTGCACGGTTCTTGCTAGCCTTCGTAGCCTCATGCATGACTTGGTGCGATGATGCGCATCGGACAATTTGACAAGTAGTGTTAAGTGAATGTCGAATGATTGTCGAACATGGACAGTGCGTAGCTACTACATAGCCAGAGACCCAGAGTCTTGGTAGGAAATTGTAGCTAACCCTTAGGGGCCTTATCCTCATGGTTAGACAACAAGTAACCGAATAACTGAAAGACTTATGGAGTCATAAGAGAGGTATCCAGGGGCCTTGAGGAATGAAGAAGCCGTTGGAAAAACCATGCTGCGTTAGTAGCATGAAGTCGATCTTGGGCTGCATTGCCATCAGATACAACCGCCAAGAGCCCTCCGCAAGAAGGCAAGCGATGTACCAAGTTATTTTGCTATTTCTTTTGCTATGATAGGCATAGGTATGCGCGAAAAGATCGGACGCCCTGCATCTGTTACCCTGTGAAGGAAATGCTGGTCACTTTGTGGAATGCGAGCCAGTTTCAGGATCTAAAAAAACCAGTCGATGGTGTGATGGTGCAACTCTTCGATCAGATCTGGTCAGTAGTCACCGACTCATCGCTAAGGCGTGCTGAAAGATCAAAAAGTTCTGAAGATTATAATCTTTCCGACCGTCACGATGGGCACATACGACCATAGGTGGTAGAAAACTCGGGATCCCGTCCGCTCTCCCATAGATAAGCTACCAACCGACAGATTAGTAGTTGGGTCGGTGACGACCAGCGAACACCGGTTGTTGTATGTATTTTTTTGTTTTTTGCTGCCGCACCTCGACACAGGTAGTATGTAGTGGATAGTGACTGCGCTGGCCGAATGGCTATTTGCGTGAGACGTCACACACCTGTAGGCATGCTTTCAGGAGAAAGTTAGGAATTATTGTTTTGGATTTTAATGGAGTCGAGGTTGTTGTTTTTCTGAACTTGTCTCAACTCATGTGTCCTTGGATCTACAGCTCTGCAGCCCCGACATCTTCCCATCATCACCACCCTGAGACACGCTCCTGCATCTTGCCTCGTCCAGCGCACAATCCGAGAACCTCACCATGTCCCTCTCTAATAAACCCGGAAACACAAGCGACAGCATCGGCAACAACAGCGGACAAGCGCGTCACTGAGACTCTGCGCGGTTACATTCGCCACAAGGATCAGCAGAACTATGCCTCTGTGGTGGGCAGGGGCTTCGCATCTAGGTATTTAGCTGAACATCTGGCCCAAAGCGATAATGCGAACTCATAGCCCCCAAAATAGATGTCCATCAAGTACAAACATGAAGAGGCCTGTGGGAGTCAAGTTGATGAACTCAGCATCGGTTGAGCTGAGGGCGACAAGTGTTTGCTTCTTTGATGGCCAGAAAACGGGCACCGTCGATAACCATGACCACATGCCCGGCGGTCGACCGCCTAGTAGCGAGATTGTCAGCGAGGAAGGCGTCACTGTAACCTTTCACCTGAAGTAAAGTCTCTTGTCAGACGAATGTTCTTCTGTTGTCAAACTGCCTAGCATGATGCCCATGTCCTATTCAACACCAAGGTACAATTTGGGTTCGCCCAAGCGCTTCAGCTCATATTGACGCTGAAGATCCGTTGTAACGGACTCAACCATTTCTGGGTATGACACCGCGACTATTATGTAATCGACATTAGTGGAAGAGGTATGCGCCCGTCTCAGTGGAAAATACAAAGCTCGTTTCGAAGTCGCTTGAACCCAAGCTTGTCGAGCGAGAGGGATATATCGTCGAGCCATGAAAGTGGCGAGATGGGTATATACAAAGCTCTACCTAGAAGATAAACACGCTTCGTACCATCGCCATGACCATGAGGTTGTCTGACATAGACTTGATTCTGAGCAGTCGCGTTCAGAAAGCGTTGACGGCATCGTACTGTTCCCAATAACGATTGCGAATTGCGACAATCATGCAAAAAAAACGTGAATGAATACCATATGGGCTACTGCAGCGTACAGATCATCCCCTTCAAACAAGTCACCATGTTGATCTCCACGTGCCTCCCATCTTGCCTTTGCGTAAGAAGACTTGTCAATGGAGTGCTTAATAGTATACAACCAGCGAGTCACCGTCAAAGGTCTTGGCATCAGGAGGGAGAACCACCAGAGTCCAGCACTGTTTCTCGATGATATTACTCACCTCCACCAATTCCGCCGGCCGCCAGAAGCTGTCATAGTTTGGCAAACTTCTTGGCCTCGAACCAATTGTGAGGAATGGCAATGTTTGTATCAGAGACGTTGGATGCTTCGAGCATGCGATCGCTATGACGAGGACGATTTCATTGACAACACTGATCATGATACACTTCCGTACAGTTTCTTGGCGCTTGAAGCATCCAACTTCGTCTGTGAGACCAAGCATTTTTCCAACTTTTTCGAATTGTTGTCGGTTTAGTGCTTTTGTAAAACCGTCCGCAAAAAATTTCTGCTGTTGGTCAGTGTTCCAATCTGAAACTCCCTCTTTAGAATATTTGCTTGAGCCACATATTGTGTATGTCAACATGTCAGAGGCGTGTGTTAATCCGTTCGCTCTCATTGAGCACCAGGCGAATGGTTTATTGGCTGTCGCTGTACCCTGTGATACACCCCATAGCTAAAAGTGCGTCAGAACTTACTGGCTACCTACCTGTAAAGCAATGCCTGCGCATTGTAGCGAGTTTTTATGGGTAAATTGCGTATCTGCCTAGATGTACATCATACATGTCATGGCCCATGGGGCTCGAGCTTGTGACTTTGCACATTTGGGAGTTGCAAGATTTTTTGTTGTCCTCCCGAGCTCACAACTCTGGCACAGAAATGCAGGATCGATGTATACTGTATTGATCGGAAGAGATGTAACTAACTCAGAGAATGGGCGTAGAGTAGAGTACTCTTTTCCATGCTTGGCTAGATCTCTCCCAATCAATACAGTCTACATCGATCCTGCATTTCTGTGCCAGAGCACTGCGTCCGTCGTCCGTTCGTGGGTGGTGGCGCTGCAGCCAATCTCAACTCGGTACTTTGACAAGCCAGAGACTCAACAGTGGAATTATCAGTGAAGCTGAATTGATTTGCGACGATGACGAAGAGAAGAGGCGTGAGGTGAAGCTTTGCATTTGCATTTACGCCAGGAAGCTGGGGGAAATTCCCCGTACATAAGAGCCAAGAATTGCTCTTATGTACGAACAACTTGTGGGCGGTGTATTCTGGCAGAAAACAGCCCAACTGCGCAACTCGTCGGCAAGTCTCCTGCGAATCCTGGCACTTCCTATTTTGTGGACTAGAAAGCACCACCTTCGTTGGGCAGATGGTGTCTACGAGACCGACAACGGCCTCTCTTCTACTTCTTTCGTGGCTGGTGGAGGATCTTTCACTCACGAATGGTACGACAATTCGCACGAAAAGTCCCGTGATCCAAGGATACAGCGACGATGGTGAATGGTAATCCTCACATCGCCAACGCTTCAGCGGTCAGGCTAGAGATTGGTCTCGCAGTTATCCCCTCGTGCCCGGAGCAGATGATCGTTATCTGGGGTCGACAGACAATACTCTTGGACTCTCCCGACCGCGAGGATAGATAGGAGCTCCGCCACGCAGGGTTCATGGCGAAACTCAAGGCTTTTCTCACTCCCTCAACGCCGAAGACCTTCAACGACTGCATCATGATAATGGCATCTGACCGAAGCATCCACATCGCGCAAAAAGGGCAAAGCAAGGAGCTCAGCTCGAGTTGATTGAACGTGATAGCGAGAATACGACGAAGCAATATGCCGAAAAGAGAGCCCGCAGTGCATACGTTTTGCGACAATCTGCCAGTGGGATGCCTCATATGATCGGTCGGTAGCCGCCCCGTCACAAGATCCTGCGCTTGGGGATATTTAAAAGCTGCAACAAGAGGGTAGAGTGGCAGATGAGCAATCACGACCGACGGTGGCGATACGTCCCCCTTGACCTTACGGCCACTGCGCTGTATGTGTTTCTGGACGGATCTTTTGCAAACCCCCACAGACCTCAGCTCGCAAATAGGGCTCGTAGTCGTTCTTGGCAACGAGAAAAAGCACGACGGCGACCACCGCTTGACTCTGCAGGGCAACATCGTCACATAGCTCAACCAAAAGTACGACAATCGCATTAGTTTCGGAGCTGTATGCCATGGTGCAAGGCGCCGACATGGCTTTTGCAATCAGCGCGACGCTCGAATTGATCACTAAACGACTGCAAAATACGGATTGAAATCATTGATTCCGAACCTCATGCTCACAAACCCATATTCGCTCTACGAGTGCCTTGCCAATCTTGGCAAAACGAAGGAGAAGCACCTGGTGATCGATATCACGACCCTGAGAACAATCCCACGAGCGCAGAGAAGTCCTGAAGAAGATGATGGATCAACGCGAAGACAATACCGTGAATGCCATTGACGAAAGGCACACCAAATGAAGATCTTGAGAACTTCGTCGACCGCCAGCCACGTCACGTCACGTGAATGATGTAGATTCGGTGCAGTCTTCGTTAACAATAATAGTACTTTCAACTACCGCTGTTACCAGTCGTGACAGAATGAGTAGTGCACGAGTCCAACAAACGAACTCACTTTTTCGCCCGATCCTACCCCGTTCGCACTACGTGAAATCAGGTTGCAGAACGACCGAACGCTTCTTTTCCTGTATGGAACGGAGCTTCACTCG
Source organism: Claviceps quebecensis (assembly GCA_004016085.1). Lineage (NCBI taxonomy): Eukaryota > Fungi > Ascomycota > Sordariomycetes > Hypocreales > Clavicipitaceae > Claviceps > Claviceps quebecensis. Next base: position 6,120 of record QEQW01000794.1, read on the forward strand.
TTCGCCTCCTGTGCACGCTGTGACCAGTCGTGACAGAGCCTACGGATCCTTGTGCCGATTGAGCCGTTACGCTCAGAGTTTTCTTGGTCAAAATACAGAGTGTCCGATCCAGGTATGTAATGGAATTAACGTTTTAGGTCGCGTTTAGCACCTCAAAGCACGAGGCGCAGGCCTATAAGCAGGTCAAGCTCAGACAAGGAGTGTAAGTATTTCAAGGTGAAGGAAGGGAAGGGAAGAGAGATTTACCTCTATGGCAGGTAACAGGGGTGAAATGCCGCGCAAAAGGGCATGAGTTGCAGCTCCCAGGCTCCAGCCAAGTCGAGAAAAGGGGAGTACTTTACGAAGATTTGAAGTTTGCAGCCAACTCGTGCTGTCGACGTTCTCGTATCCCAGTATCACCATGGGGGACGACAGAATAAACGTAATGTAATATTCAGATATTGATTTACACAATGTTGATCTTGTGGACTTATTGTTGTACATATAAAAACAAACAAGACATCTCACTACACACACCAAGAGGTCATGCTTTCCTGGCAACCCAAAACTGCGCGTTATACGCGTTCTTCGTCAGAGCTTTGTAGTCAAACGTATACGATGCCTCAATGCTCCTGACTGTGGACTTGGAGTCAAAGGTGAGCTCCCCGCATTGCGCGTCCGTTTCCAGAAACTCGAAGCCCATCTTCTCCGCCACAGTCAGGATGTCTTCCAGACTAAGCTGCACGAGCGGGCTGGTTCCATAAAGCAAGGGCCCCAGGTTAATCCAAAGACCCCCTTTCTTCAGCACGTCTTTGATGGTGTCGAAATAGGACAGCAGATTTCGGGCGGTGTCGATGAAGAAGTACGTCAGGACCACGTCGTAATGGCCCGAGTGGGCCCTGAATACGGTCGTGAAATCGCCCTCCACCATAAGAACGTCGCGCTCATTGATGGACACATCGGGGAAGTACAGGGCGCGTTGCATATTCTCCTCCGTGGCGTGGTGAGACCAGCCGTCGGCGAAGGGGTGGAAGGACTGCGACGAGGGCGTGCTTTGAGTTTCGAGGAATCGGTACACGGCATTCGTGTACATGGACCATTCATTGATGGTGACCTCGAAGCCTGGACCATCTTGTTCAGCCGCTGAAGGGGTTGATGCGCAAGAAAAAGACGAAGGGGGATAGAGAGAGACAGGGATGGGATGATGGAGTTGGAGATATGTACAATGCTTACCTCCAAGGCGATTGATTTCGTGACCCAGCCTACCCAGCCCAGCGCCCGGCAAAAGAATCTTCACACGTTCAGCGTCGACATTTCTTTCTGGGAAGAATTGCTCAAGAGTTCTTCGTAGACACGCAAACGTCTTGTTTCTTTCGCGAGAGCCTTCCTCGGTCCAGTCACGCACAATGTGTTTCAGCGCTTGAGCAACGGAAATTCCGTCTGGCTGTGCACCCTCTGCTTCTCTATCACGGATGTGTTTCTGCAGTTCTGTGATATCTAGGTTGTAGTACAGCAAAGACGCTTGCACAATGTCGTCACATAGGTGCTGGTTGCTGGCGAGCTTCTGCTCCACTTTGGTGAATTTGGAAGAATACGAGACAGTGTCTTCCAGCAACTTGTCAGTCTCTTGTTAGTAGCCAATCCACAGGAACCCGCGCTTGTTTTTTTTTTCTCCTTTCTTTCCTTATGCTTTCTCGTTTTGCCCCCTCTTTCTCCGTAAACCGTTCCTCGTAAAGCATTATGCAGAGCACATGCGTGAGAGAAAAGAGAGAGAGAGAGAGGGGGGGGGGGGGGTGGAGAGAAAGCAACACAGGACTCGGGGAACGTTACCTTCTTTTGCGCCTTAGACACATAAACGTACAATTGGCGAAGTCTATCCACATCCGCCCGTTGCCGCTCATAGAATTTTGTGAAGCCGTGCAGAGCATCAAGAAGACGGTAGCGCGGATGGTTCGGCGACCATACCCCGTGGTGTCTCGCCATGACGGACAAGAGTCGCTCCTTTTCCAGTTGATGGGGCGATACCAGGGAGGCCTGCACCAGCTGCTGGATCGTCACGCTAACTCGGTGCCATTCCACGACGGTACCTTCTTGCGACTAGAGGCACGGGTTGTAACTTGTATCAGCTTCACGTCAAGATTCTTCCGTCCACAGCAAACCGACTGCGAGACAGAGGGGCAGGGGGGCCGATGGGCTGCACGTACCAGGACCTCATGGTTAGAAGCCGGCGGCAGGCTTGTCTCATCTCGATTTTGTGCAGTCGCGCGGGCGATCGGCCAGCCAAGGATAGAGATGGCCGCTTGCTGGAGAGTATGCAGCTTCATGGCAAGAAGTCGCTGTGTAGATTTACCGGGCCGGGTCAAAGAGGGAAGCGCGACTTTGTGCCTAGGAGGTATTGTTGTCGGCTCACGCCTGCTGCAAGTAGTCGTACGCATGGACGGAGGGAACCTTGATGGCTACCTCACAGCGTGAAGTGGCGTTTTGTTTGGGAGGGGACAATATCGAACGCGATTTGCGCCAAGTTGTATTCACGGCGGATCGAGACCTTCTTGTATGTAATGTAACTTTGAATTGAACTGCCCTTGATGTATAGACATGGATGTCGATGGGTGAGTGGTCTACCGTCTGCCAGAGTGGTGGAAATCCAACATATAATGGGGAAACTGCGCCATCTTTTAGGATGCCTAGGTAAATTCATGCAGCGCCTTGTACCAATGTATGTATGTACATACATACCGCAATATGCGGCGTAATGCCGTTTCATGCCGCGCCGTGCCGTTTTCTGTGCTATAGCCTATGTATGTACATACACGTGCGATGGACAAGTAACTGCAAACCTACATTGGCGCGTGCTACCTGGTATTATGTATGCTAGGTACCTGAATACATAGTATACATAATACCTAACTGTTCGTCGGCATTCCTCACATGTTACTGCCATCGCGCAGTGGACTCCGTGTATTCTCTTTTGACGTCAATTCAAGCACAAGCACAGGTCAATGGGCGAATCTTAAGCAGTAGAAATGCTCTGGTCGTATTGAGTATCAAGACAGGAACCCCCAAGCCAGCTTGGATATAAAGGGACGGACGACACCGCAGTGCGAGAGAGAATGGCAAGAAGGTAAGGTTTTTGCTGAAGGGACCATGTATGATGTGACATGTCACCCGTCGCACTAAGGGCGTTGCGAATGGTGACATCCGACATACATATGTATCAAGATACGATGCAAGACAGCCCAAGTCTAGACCACACAAAAAGAAGTTTGACTGGAGTAGAACAATCATGTGTACGGTTACTATCTCTGAACTATCCTTGCCGTTCGTAACATCTTTTAGAGAGTGTGAGTTGCACCAACTTCGAAAGCTGGCGCGAGGGGAAAAGAAGAAACACGAAGATACGACTCGGACTAGATAAACAAAAGGGCGCTGCATCGGAGCGAGTCCGGCCTGAGCTGGAACTACCTATGCCTTCACGGCGGCAGGCAGAAGGCGGCGGAACCCGCCGCAGCGAGCAACATCGCACTGTAGCTCGACCATGCGCTTCTGGTCTCCCGTTGGGTCTGCAGAGTCAGGCTCCAGAGTCCAGCCGAGGAACTCGTTGGTGTAGTTGGGCTGAAAGTCAGGGCTCAGGACGCCCAATCGCTGCCCGTACTTGGTCACCTTTGTCCAGTCGCGCTGCACATTCTTCAGATCCTGCGAGAAGTAGGCGTAGCTGCGCTCGAAAATCTTCCAGTTGAGCGCCGTGCCCATGACAGGCTTGAAGTCGACGTACTCCTTCCACGCGGCGTGCGGGTCTGCGAGCACAAAGTCGGTGGCCTTTTTCACGGCGCGCATAAAGGCGCGGACCTTGTCGGGGTTGTTGGCGATGAATTCCTCGTTGCCAATGTATAGGATGGAGCAAAAGCAGCAACATCCCAGCTCAGCGAGCTCATCGATGCGCAGCATCTGCACGTCGGACCTCGGCCTGCCCTGGCTGACCAGCCATTCTTCCAGTTCCACCATCTGGACGTTTTCGAGGCCAATGCCCGCGTCAATCTCGCCCTGAATGATAGCCTTGGACACATTCATGCCGCATCGCACGGCCGTGTAGTCCTCTGGGGTGAGGCCGTAGTGCGAGGTGAGCTCGTCAATCTGAATCTTGCCAAACTCGCCCACGTAGCCGATGCGTTTGCCTTTGAGGGAGCGGAAGTCGGTTGTAATGCCGGACTCTTTGAGGTAGACCACGCCGGTGAAAGGTTCGTCCAGAAGGCTGCCAATGGAGACGACCGGGAAGTTGCGGGCTTTGGCCTGTAGAATATTAGATTGGGGCGTGAAGATTGAGATGCCCAGATAAGACGACGTAAAAGAAGGGTGATGAGTAGAAATGTCATTGTCCACTTACGGCCAGCGTGTGAATCATGGCTTTAAAGCCAAGATCGACTTTACCGGTGCCGATAATCTCTGTGACATCCTAAAAGTTCCACCCGAGTGTCAGTCGAAGCATACGGCAGATGTACAAGATAAGAAGGGTAGAAAAAGATCACAAGGCACGAATTGAAAGCAAGCTGTTCCATACACTGGGGTCATTGGGCTCCAACAAGGCAACCTTGATGCCCTCCTGCTGGAAGTATCCTTTTGCCTGGGCCAAGTACAACGGCGCATGATAAGGCGTAGCGTGCCTATGGAAGTACAGATAAGGAAAACCCAGATTAGCAAAGTTGAACGCGTGAATCACGCAGAAAAGTGGCAGGGGATCGTCCCATCCATACCAGTTGGTAAGGAAGGTAATCTTATCCGTAGACATATTTGCGGGACGAATTGACAAAAGCTGCGATAGTTAGTTTTGCCAAAAGCGTTCTTGGCACACATAATTGAGAAGGGAAGGGGGGGGGGGGGTGAA
>QEQW01000795.1:0-10937 GCA_004016085.1 Claviceps quebecensis
GTCTTTAGTTGTTTTAGCGATACATGCGCTGTAACATGAAATTTGTGCCTGAAAAAAAAACTGCGTTTCCGTATAGGGGATGTATCACGTGACCATGAGACCAGATTCAGAACAACGATATTTCACGATATAACGATGCGAAAACGCGTACACAACTGCATCGTTATAACGAGTTTCTACTGTATGTCCATTCTATGTTCCCATGACGTGGTGTTTCCATATAGGGTAGCCATCACGTGAAGGTTTTGGAGCCACGTGACTTACCTTGAGTCAACGATACCTCGGTTTAACGATGGCTGGGAGGCCCATTAGAAGATATCGTTTAACTCAGGTTTTACTGTACATGAGTAAGGATGATGGTACATTCACCCTAAAGGTGTGGGGCTCGGATATGTGTCGAGCAAGCACCAATCATGAGAACTACCTAAGTTCCCAAGGGAAATTCTCTAACTATGCAGACTATGGTGGAATGGGCTCATATTGTAACTAGAAAACTCTACCATTCCCGCCTCTAGATGGCTTGGTCTTCATACAATACAATCACAGTTTTGTGTCAAAGTTATGAGCCCGGGAGGAAGTCTATACTAGATTCCCCTGTAACTTCTTTTACCTGTATTCGCATCAACATATTCATCTTTGGACGTGGGTGTTCAACTTCTTCTTTTGTCTCAGATTTCTCCTCGATCGCCAAAATGGACAGGTCAACGTCCATACCGACAATTTTCCCACCCTGTCGTTCAAGCTCTCAAGCGTGAGCCACTGGGGTGAATGGTACGACACTCTGCAGACAGTCTGCGACAGCCAGTTGGTTTGGCACAAGGTTGATCCGGAGATCAGATCGACAAACGAAAACGACTTTTTCGTGACTCCAGTCATCTTGTCCTTGGTTTTGGCGCAGAAAAGATCAAAGCATTCTTCCGCGGACATCATGACTGGAGTCACGAAAAAGTCGTTTAGAACACTTTGGCTCGTTACCTCGTATCGTTCGCAAGCACGCTGATTTCTGAATAATGGGTATTGGTCTGTGATTGATGAGCGATGAAAAGACAAGGACCGCATCTTGAAGGCCCTTGGTGGCTAGTAGGGTTACCAGTGCGGCTCTAACGGTGGACTACATACATAGCTTTGACTTCGCCGTCAAAGCAGCGCTGGGTCCTGGCTGACAGACCGTAGGAAGAAATGGCGCGCAGCGCCGCAGCAGCTCGCGTTTTATAGCCTCCGACCGCCCTCCTTCATAGACGAAGCAACGAGCATTGACGAGAGCACAATGAGATGAAACAAGAGCCGAGGGGAAGAGATCGGCAAGAAAGAGCCATGGCGGCCAATGCCTCTTTGTTAGATTGTAGCGAGTGTCTATCGCAAATTGAAGCTCGAGAAAGGAGCCTCAATCTGGCATACATAGCTCCCGATACGCCCACGAGTCACAAGCCCCTGGTATCTCGAGCTTTTGAACGAATCCCTAACAGGCTTCAGGACGCTAGCATCTAAAGCGTTGAATGCAAGATTTGCCGGGATATCGCCGCTTTAGCTAATACATAGCTGCAACAGATGTACCTATGTCATGCTCATGGTCGGTTCCCCGTCATTTCAATGCGGGTCTCTTCCAGTCTTGTTGTAGTGCTTCTCTTCTGGGTGCGATGTACCCTTCAATTTGAAAGCCTCACGACACGAAGAGTTTACTGTCATGTTCTTCCTCGATTTTCGTCGTGCAGGGGTTTGGTCTCCTCGATCATCGTGCGAGTTGTATTATATCGTCCTCGACTAGGAATTCCTTTTCTCGTACCATTGTCTGGCTTTTTCTAGCTCCTCGAGACTCGAACGGTCTCCATATGCATCTAAGAGAGCATTATTTCTCACTTGCGTCTCTGCCAAATCTTTCTCGGCAATGACGTTTCTCAGACTCCGCCGATCCCAGAACTTCTTGGCGCATATATTGACGACAGCGGCCGACGTGCACAGCAGCACGGAGATTCGTAGCCTTCGAGTGCAAGTCGAGTAATCGGCATTAGCTTCACCACTGCTAAAAAAGCCAGGAGGGTCGGAATCAATATGCACATACCAGCGCAATGGCCCGTGACGCGACTGCCGCAGTTGAGACAAGAAGCTTGAGTTTATCTTCCTGGAGGTAGAAAATGACCTAATACAATGACGACCAAGCATAGTGAGTGAGCACTTAGTACGCAGGATCGCTTTATGCGAAGGAGTCGATAAATAGAGTTGTCAGTGAGGCAATCAACCGTGCCGAAACCTGTTATGATATGAACAGCGGTGCCGCTGGGACATGCTACAGTACAGTTCAGTCGTGAGTATACCTATATAAATATATGCAGACACATTCCTCGACCAAGCCTCACTACGTCATGGAAGCCACTTGAGGGGGATCTGGTGGCGTGACAAGTCGCCATGTGTGCATCAACGTGCAGGCCAGGCGCAGGTGGTGGTGTGATCTACAGTGGGTTCAGGTGAAGCGAAATCAGAAACAGGAGACCACGCTTGAGGCTTGACTCTTGAGAATATGTACTCCGTAAGCCTCGTTCCCTACTGGCGGGCGATTCAATTTCATCCCCCTCGCCCGCCAGTATACCCTATGAATGACCAAACAAAGCCTTATTAAATGTGACGTGCAAAGTACATATGTACCTATCTCTCCAATGTCGCACTGAATAGAAGTACATATGTATTCGGAGATTCGATAAACATGATGACCTGCGTTAAAAGGGCTGATGAATGGCTGCGACCAAGCGACAGTTAAATGAATTATAGCTATGTATGGGCCATAATTGTAATTTGTGCATGTAGGTATGTAGGTATGTACATACGGAGTATGTAGGTATGTATGTACTCCGTATGTAGTCCGTTTTTAGATCGTAGGTACATAGGTACCTATGTACCGTATTTACGGTAGGTATTCTGATTCACAAAGACGTTTGTGCAGGGGTCTCCTATCGATTGCACTTCTAGTGCAGGCTGCAGCTTCCTCTTATTACAACTCAAAATTATTGTCCAGAGCATGCTACTAACGCACTGTCATTATTCATATCACTTCTTACATAGACGATAAATCGTCGAAACAGAACGAGACACACTGCTATCCAACCTATCTTGCCACTTGCAATGGATCTTGTCAATAGGTAGGTCTCGAACCCTGAAAACAGAGTTTCGCTCATGACTCAGCCTGCGGCGATTGAAACGAAGATTTGGCGATGACGGTCTGACAAACCCCGCGCCTTGAAACCAGTCTTGAAGGTCGTCTGTTATTTGCTGTACCCAAAAGTAAGCGGAGCCAGGTCTCAATTTGACTTCCAAAGCGTTCTCTCATCATACAGCGCGTTCGTTCACTGACTGCCTAAACACAGAGGGTCGCCTAAATCAAGCCGCACTCAATCTGCTGGAAGGAGCTGATATTCAATTCCACCGGGAAAACCGTCTCGACATCGCTCTTGTTAAAAACCTGCCCATTGCGCTCATATTCCTCCCAGCGGCAGACATTCCTACATTTGTAGGCCAGGGACGCGTGGATTTGGGCATCACTGGGTGGGACCAAGTTAAGGAGCATGATGCTTCAGTTCAAGGCTTCGAGGCCGATGGCGATGGTGCGAAACCCGGTTGCGATATGGTCATGGATCTGGAATTCGGCACCTGCAAGCTTCAGGTACAAGTTCCCGAAAAGGGTACCTACACCAACTGCAGCGACCTGATTGGGAAGACAATAGGCACAAGCTTCGTCCACCTGGCAGCTGAATATTTTGCCCGGTTAGAATCAACTAGTGAGGTCGAGAACAGTACCAAAGCTGAAAAAGGTCCATTGCGTACGAAGATTGTGGAACTAAGTGGTAGCGTTGAGGCGGCTTGCGCTCTGGGAGTTGCCGATGGCATTGTTGACCTCGTTGGTGAGTTACACTCGAGTTCCAAAATGTGGCGAAGAGTCACGTTCCTTGGTGTGCATATTGCATACATGGCTAACAGTACCAATGCAGAATCTGGAGAGACTATGCGTGCTGCCGGACTCAAGGCCATTGATACGGTCATCGAATCTACAGCTGTTCTCATCAAGTCTAAATCCACCTCTAAAGCGGAACTGGTTGAACTGATAGCTTCAAGGATTCGCGGAGTCATCACCGCTCAACGACACGTCTTGTGCCAGTACAACATCGAAAGATCACGACTACCCGAAGCTTGCAGGATAACACCGGGTAAACGTGCACCGACTGTTACAACTTTGGATGAGGACGGATGGGTGGCCGTTAGTTCAATGGTGGAGAAGAAGAAAATAGCTATCGTGATGGATGAGTTGAGCAGAGTTGGTGCTTCAGATATCATTGTGCTTGCCATTCACAACACTCGATGAAGCGGGGTTCCTAAAAGTTTCTGGAATCTTCTTTATGCTAGTCACTTTGCCGTCACCTTAGCATCAGCTTGAAAATTTGCATCATACGCCGGACCAAAAGTAATCAAGTGACTTGTTTATTAGGTCCATAGTTGGTGTTGCTTTGAGATCTGCACTAACTATGCGTAACTACATATGCCATCACATAGGAGTATCCCTAATCAGATCAAGTTGGTTATGACCAATAAATTAATCATCGTAGTTTCCGTCAACTCGTGTTGAAACTGCAGAGGTGTTGAGAAGTAAGCCATGCTCGGTGCTGGGAGCCGCATCACGTGACGGCCGTACCAGCCAGACGCACATATTTTCCACCTTCACTCCTGGAGTGACCTAGCTCTTTAGTCAAATATACATCACCATTTTGCCCTCCAAATTGAACAATAAGAGGTACATTAGGTAATGTGCTCGATAATTCCAGAAGGTCGCGTACGTATTGGTGGATATGCATACCCCCGGACCCCACTCCAAATGGCACACCTGATTTCTGATGCTTACTTTCCAGATATGTAGCTTAGAATGGTAAGTGATTGCGGTGCGACTCGTAGAAAGTCGGGCACTGTCGATGTCGCAGCCTCTCGCAGGGCTCATTGATGTCCGGCTCCTGTCTTCCATAGGGACGGAGACACAGATTGAGATAGATGTAGGAGGTACCTAAGAACCTAGCTGAGGTATCATGATTCATACGGTAACTTCCTGGTTGGGAACGTAAGTCCCTTCTACTACACACTGTGCGCGATCACGTGCCCGTGCTACATTCTCATAAACCTTGGTTCGTGACGTGAAATGATACCTAGTCGCCGACGAATGTGTAAAGTCAGAAAGTCAGAAACCCAGAAACCACGATGCTTCTTGATTGTCATTTCAGCTATAAATTTCATCAGTGGTAGCAAAATCAAAATAGAAATATTTTGTGGCTTTATTAACCATTCCATTATTATACTCATGTACGTAAGCCTTTCTTTAATAGCATGTTCCGTCTTACTCGGTACATAGCTGATCGTTGCCTGATGGGTCTTTCAAAGTCGCTTATGTGCAACGACTTGCCAGTAACATCAACTGCAGCGAAACACCATCAATATGCCTCAACTTGCAGACGAAGCTTTCAGTGATGGCACGCCTACTTTGCTCAGTCGCATACGTAATATGTGGGAGTTTGCCAACTTGTGTCAGTGGATCTACATTTTCGGCAAAGCTGTCCAAATTGATGAATCGATCGACATTGAGGTAATGGCGCCACAAATGAGCAGCTGCCAACCTGACGCCGCATTCTCACTAACCATATCTTTTACGTCCTTCAGGCACTCGAAATGGAATGTTTAAAACCACACTCAAAAGTGCTTTCCGACATAGCTTTTGCTCTCATCAAACTTGCATCGTTGCGTCAGGGCTTGACGTGAGAACTCCCAGCGCTGATGGCAGCCATCTCTTCTTTTCATCTTTGCTAACTTCAGATTTAAGCTTTGACACGCTTGACGACCAGCTCCGAAAACAATATCTTGCGAAAGCTCCGAATGATAATCCCCTAGGCGACGAAAACAATCCATTGACATTCGCCTCCCTGGATATTTTTCGAAAGGTATGAGTACGATGGATGACTTTTTTTGCCTATGACAACTCACAAGATTTCCAATTGCTGATGTACGGCGCACAGATTCGAGTCCTCCAAACACTGACACAATGGATCATGAGCTATCCTGAACGGATACGAAACAGAATGAGTGAGCAGAAGGAGACTGAACAGATGGATTGGGTAATCGAAGCTGCCGACCCTTGACGACTAGACGCGGAGCCAGGTTCTAACGTGTTGATAGCGAATCGAGCCGTACGGCTGGGATAGCCAGGATCGCGTTTACTACGTGCTGGACGACAACAGAATTTATCGCTTCACGGAGTGCCCAATCAGTATCACGAAGTCCAATAAAGAAACCAGGGAATTTCGTCGAACAGGAACCCGGGCGAGCCCCCGGTACTGTGCTGCCTCGTCTGGTGAGCCCGGTGGTGAAGGTATCTTGAGCGAGAGACCCGCTGCTCCCAAAGTTGGAAATGGCCTTGGTGGCAAATGGGAGTGTGTAGCAATTACTTTGCAAGAAGTACAACTTTGCATCGAGACCCTGTCAAGGTCTCACGACGACAATGAGAGAATTTTGAGGAATAGAATCAAGAAGCACCTGCTTCCTATCCTTGAGAAGCAAGAGGAGTTGACGAGGCGGAAGCGAATCCAGCGTGAACGGGAGCTACTCAACTTATCAAAGCTAGCCAACGCGAAGAGGTCGAGCCGAATAGCGGGCAGGACAGAAAAGCAAAGACAAGAGGAAAAGGAAAGGGAACAACGCCGTCGGAAGCAAGAGGCTGAACAAGCCGAGAGAAGTGAGAAACAAGCCCAGATCAAAGCCGAGCAGGAGCGCGAGTCTCGGGCCTTTTCTCGTCTCCAGCGTCTTCACGAAAGGGGTGTTCGACGAAGACAATACATGGAAGAGTTGGCGCATTTGTCTCAAGGTAGCAAGGGCGCTGTCGAAGCAATTCGTATTTCTGATCGACAGATCCAAGCGGAAATTGAAAGAAAAAGACAAGCGCTGCAAGATATCAGCCAAGAAGAGGACAACTGGGTCTTTGATTGTACATGTGGCCTCTATGGCCGGATAGATGATGGCACTCACAGCGTTTCTTGTGGCAGGTGCAGTATTTGGCAGCATAGCAAGTGTGTGGGTGTTAGTGAGCAAGAAGCCGAGCAGCCCAGTTTTCAATTCACTTGCAAATCTTGCCGAGGTCGTCTAGATGAACAAAGCCGAGCACCTAAGTCTGTTATCAAGCTGAAGGTGAGACCTTTTGATGCTAAGAGGGGCGTTTTGCAAAGCAACGGACAAAGTATGTCTTCTTTAGACTCGGGCGGGGGAGAGATCGTGTCGACACAAGACTCTACTACAAAAGATGGCGTTTGTTTGCACTAGAACAATGGACTATGGCATTCCGACGACAGTGAGTATCCCGTCAATGCAGCACACATGATCGTCGGTCCACTTCCGCCCGAATTTGTGTCTCGATCCGGTCACAAGATTCAAACCCGCAATTACTACTATGTATTTCAGCGGCCGTGGAAATCTGAACCGCTTATAGGTAGCGTTGGCCTAAAGCACGGACCTGTGAGTGAAGTTGATGTGCCGAGCTTCAGTTGTAACTTGTGTCTTGTTTCATCTGCTCAGGACATGCTGAGGCGGGCCGTCCATAGCCGTCGCCCGTGTCAACGAATACCTATAGCTGAGCACAATGGCGGACTTATGTTTTCAGCACTCAGGAACGAGGAGAAGCCATGTATACCGTATGCTGTATGCATGGCAGCAAAACACACAATCGCAATAAAGGCACTGAAAGAAATTATACATCGGGTCGACGACCGCGTTCGCAGCAAGGCTCGGTTTCCTAAGTCCTTCTTCAAAGTTCTGGAAGCAAAGGGCACTTGGTGTCATGACATTCGAGTTCATGCCACAATTCCGTAGGTTACACACTACATAGTCTGGCAGTGAATCCAAGAAGCACAGATGAGACGGAACCTAACTGGTTCATCGGAATTGTCACGTAACTCCAAGAGAGCTTGACTACTGGCAATACCTGACGTAAGCTTGTACCTTAGGTACCTACCGTACCTAAGAGGTAGTTTCAGAAGAGTGGGTCCAATCGTTGAAGATGGTGTTACCTAGGTACGTCCCCAAAAAGTTCACAGCCGACGCGGTCAAACGCTCGTGGGCGTTTACACCAAGTCAACATCTTTTCTATCATGACTCTCGGGATTCATTTCTATCACGACTCTCGGGATTCTTTGTGCGCTGTGAATTTCACTGTCATGCGTCGATTGAGATCCGCCGAGTGCACGCAGCAAGCGAAAGGAGGTCTATTTTGAAGTTGGATTGTCGACAGTGCATCGCTTAATACTGGAGTCATGCAGATGCAATCATTCGTCATCAAAGGATTTCAAACGGAGAGATGGAAAAATAGACTATGGGTTTCAGATGCATTGCTCGGCATGCGATCACAGGACAAATATATAATTGGAGTTTTACTGACGTTTGATGTCCTGTCAACCCGCTTTGGGAAAGAGGTACAAGACGCTCGGACATTTCTGGGGTCCAACGGCTGGCCCGAAACCAGGGGTGGTTGGTGAGGATCAGCTGTTGGCTGTCGGATTGACACACAGGTCCGTTGGTGATCTACTCATGTTCCACAACCAACCGTGAATGGCGATTTGGACGCCGCATGCGGCACCGTTGTCTGTAGGTGCCGTCTGCTCGGCATCGGAATCAAGTTACGTCGTGAAGGCAGTCGTCAAATTATATACATAAGTAGCGTACGAGAGAATGCGATTCAAAAGCCAATACCTGTAGCTCCCGAGTATCTCGCCGCTTAGATTTGAACTGAACTTCAACTCCTAAAATCCAAACACTGTGCATCCATTAAGACTTCGATTATTACCAGTCAAGTAAACTCGCTCGATCGTGGTCATCGTGTCAAAGTAGACTCAGTGACGTACCTGGTGAAGGAGTCGACGGGCTTCACTCGAGCTTGAACTTCCTACTTCATGTAAGTCGAGTGACTAGCACAGCACAGAGACTTGCGCTGCATAACACATCAATTCATGGATCTCTCTCCCGGGATTGGAATGCTTGGGCACAGAACAAATGCTAAGCTCCTCTTATAGCCATCGAGCGACAAGTCCTGACCAACTCTGAGTCTCTGACACTTCTGAAGCATGAAGGACATATCGAACAGCGCGGCAGCAGAAGCTGCCGAGTCTCAAAGTCAAGCTTTCAGCCAGAATGTCCATTCAGTAAGTATCCTGAGAGTAATTTCTCGGTCTCTTTCCACTAACAAGAGTGTTTTAACTTTTAGTCACTGAACTTCACATTTGGGGATACTATCTCTATAAAGAAAGACGCGCTCTCAAATACTGTCGGTCTTGTCAACATTACGCTTTTTTGGCTGTAATCTGACTGTATTATAGGATCAAATCAACTATCGAAGTCCGAGAATATCACCGGACTTGCATGTCACTGACATCAATATGGACTTTTTTCCTTGCGATGCCACGAACAACTGTCCCGAAGTTCCGTGCCTGTCCAAGTCTCGCAGCTTGACGCCTGTTCAAGATTCCAAATACGAAAGCTTCCACTATTTGGATAGAGCTTTATCCGAATCTGCAAAACAGTATCCAAACGACTTCATCGATCCAGTTGCTTACGCCTGTCGATCTATAGAGGAACGAAGACAGAAGTCGATAGAGGAGGGCAAAGTATCGAGACCGCTGAATTCCTACATGTTATATAGGAAAGCATATCAACAAGTGGCTCGGAGAGTAATCAGGAAGGACCAACAGCAGTCTGCCTCCCAAACGGTTGGGACTTCTTGGACAAAGCTAGAGTGCGACGAAATCAAGTCCAAATTCAGAGCATTGGCAAAGATTGATCATGAAAAACATCTCGAAGCGTTTCCAACTTACAGGTACACGCCAACTCAAGGAAAAGGCGCCAAAAGCGCTTCCGAAATTAGAAAGTCTATGATAGCAGAACGCAAGTCTCTTCGACGATCCGGGCAAAGGAGTGTCGATCTGCCAATCAGGACGAAGCAATCATTCAATCCCCCAGTCGAAGTTGCGGTCTCGGGCGATCAATGTTACAATAATAGTTTCGATTGGTGGTTTCGAGAACGGCAAGACGAAACCCTCATTCCACAGATTGGCAACATGTACGATGGATATGAAACGTATACATTACCTAACTCTACATGTTTTGGCGTCTCGTTTCAAGACGAAGCAGTCGAGCACGCAACAGGACATCTATCGAGACACATGATTTCGAACACGGGCGCCTCTGTGGATTATTTCGATCTTGATCCTTTCATTGATCCTTCTCTTTGGTCGCGCTTTGACGGCAATAGCAGCCAGTTTGTCGCGCCAATGCAGTGGCAAGGGCGCGACACAATGACTGGGCATCATTTTATGCCCGAGCCAGCCCTTGATCATCTGGTTGAACTGAACGATGTAAAGCAGGAACGATTATAATGACCTGTCCAGTCATTCTTCAGTGTCTTATACTATGGAGGATCTGAGAGTGGCCTGAGTAAATGCGGCGAGCCTGCTTTCAGCTTATCTTTAGACCCTATTATTTGCACCAGCCAAATTTCCATCTGCTTCGCCCAAGTCTCTATCCCTCTGGCGGTCCGGAGACTCACTTCGGGTCGCGGAGAGGGAATTGCAGCTAACTGCCTTGCAGCTTGATGAGGAGTACTTAGGTAGATAGTGCATAAATGGCCCACGATAGAAGTACACACCGCAATTGTCGAAGGGACAAAGAGCTACATAATTGATTGTAAAAAAAAAATGGTTTGACTTGGATCGTGTTTTAGTGCTGTGTCTCTCTATACCTTCGAGGGCTTTGACGTTGTGTTTCAATAGTTTGAGTGTGAAGAGGATCTGAGGCTCTGCCCCCCTATCCACCTGCGGGTCACGACCACCTGAGGGTCGTCGCTGGCCAATCATCTTCGAGACCAACTTGGCCACCCT
>QEQW01000796.1:0-10928 GCA_004016085.1 Claviceps quebecensis
GCCTCTTCCTCTGCCTCTTCCTCTGCCTCTTCCTCTGCCTCTTCCTCTGCCTCTTTCTCTGCCTCTCCCTCTACCGCTTTCTCGTTCGCTCCCTGCACTTCGCCATCCTCAGCAGCTACTTCATCACCACCACCGTTCGTCTCGACTACCGTGCCGATTAAGCCACCCTCTTGCTCGGCCCGCAGCCATGCATCCCACTCAGGAAACAAGGCATCATCTTCGCCAGGAACTCCAATCAGCTTTGCAGCCCGACCCTTTTTCGAGTTTTCCAGATCCTTCTTCCAATCCTGTACAAGCGACGCTGTCAAGCTAGGCTTGTAAGTTTGTGAAAAGAATACAGCTTCAGCCAATCGCCCGGTTTTCTTCAGAATCTCAGCGCAGTTATCGATGTCGCCAAGAAGCCACAAGCTTGAAAATGCGATATTGTGGGCGTTTGCTTCCTCCGCTTGTTTCGCAAGGGCCCTCAAACCATCTCTGTCCCCGGTCGAGGAATGTAACAGGAGTAATGAGCCAAGATCCTTGGCGTGAGTGAAGCATTCGGCTGCCAAGACTACATTCCAAGCTGCCAAGGCTGAGTCACCTACTGTTTTCCACTTGTGCTCAACATCTGCGGCTCGAGCCAGTTCCAGAGCTGTGTCTAGTTGGTTCAGAGATAGCGCGAGATCAAATTTGTGCTCGGGATCGGTAGCAACATCCAGGGCCAGTTCTTTGTGGCCTTGACCCTCCAGAAATCTGGCAATTTTGTTGAGTTGGTCGGAGGGAATGGTGGAGAGCAGTTCTGCTGCAGTCTCCATATCCTCACGAAGCACCAATGTTTGATACTCTAGAACGGGAAGCGAGAGTCCAAAGGACGTGACATTGACGTCCTTGTCGGCCAGGTAGATCTTCGAGTCTCGTTGGATGTAGCCCAGAATGTACATAGGCTTGTCAAAATGCGACACCGTGTAGGTTTGGTCTCCGACTAGGTAGTTCAATCGATTCGAGCTGTTGGTGTAGAGGAAGCAATCACCGACCCATTCACCAGTTCGAACGCTGTAACGTTTGTTAGCAGGATGAGAGACCCTTCCAGCACGCATAGAAAGTATGGAATGTGTCGTTGACTCACCTCTCACTGATGTCGGTAATCACTTCGAACGCAGACTCAACACCATCTTCCTCGACTTGTCCAGACTGACTAGCCTCAATGAAATTCTCACGAGAAAACCGCAAGACATAACAGCTATCCTCGCACGCAATAGCCACTAATTCTCCGCTTTCGGACCAGTACACTTGCTTAGGCTCAACCTCAATTCTTCGGACCAGGCCGCCAGTAGCCCAATCAAAGAACGAAATGCCGCCTTGTCCTGTGACACCAAGCAGGATTCCACCTGTAAGGCCATCAGCCTGGAAGCCAACATCGAGACCGCCACTCTTTTCGACAAAGTTTTTGTATATCTTGACGCTCATGGCAGATTCCCGAATGGCGAAATCATTGCTATTTTCTTTAGAGCCCCAGACAAAGTCCAAAGCAGAGCCGAAGGCTTTGTTGCGCCAGGCCAGAGCTGTGTAGATGATATACTCGCCGTCTCCACAGACTGCGACAAAGCGACCATTGGGTGAGTGAATCAAAGTCTGCGGGTACACTTCGCAGGTTCCCAGGTCCTTCGTCGGAAGAGAAATTGGTTCATTATCTTTGAGCAAGGTGTCTCCCTTGATGATAGAAGATACGACCTCATTGTGCCTCGCCCAAATTAATTTGCCAGACGCGTCCATGGACACAGCTGGCTCCTCTCTTCCGAGCTTGACCACGACAGCGCCATCATCAAAACCCACCGCAATACCCTGTTTTCCTTTTTGATACGAGACGCACCATGCGCGCTCGAGGCTGTAATTCAAGGACTGCTCAAATCGATAGGTATTTGCGTGCCAGATGCGAATCGTGCCATCCTCAGAGCCTGAAACGATGACGGGAAGCTCGGGGTGGTAGCAAGCGAAGGATACGTTATTGGTGTGGCCCTCCAAAGTTGCGATCAAAGACTTGGTTGTGTAGTCCCAGACCTTGACAGTCCGATCATCGGAAGTCGTGAGAAGATAAGGCTTGTCGGAGTGAGGGTAGTAATCGACGTGGTTTACTCCTTTCGTTTCATGAGCCTCAAGGGTGAAGTTGGCTGTAGATGAGCCCAGGCTCCAAATCTTGACCGTACGATCAAGACATGCAGAAGCAAACGTATTCGTGTCCTTCGGGTTAATGGCAATACCCATGACATAGTGGCTATGGCCCTCGAAGACTTGGACGCACTTCCAACCTTTCTCCCAGTCCCATAACTTGATCGTCATATCATCAGATGCGGTCAAGATGAAAGGCAGCGTAGGATGAACGGCAATAGCTCGGATGTAGTCGGGATGAGCTTCGAATTGCGCAACCTTCTCCGACGTGTTGTAGTTGTATACTCGTATTTGGAAGTCATCGGAGCCACAAACAATCCAGTTTTTACGTGCAACGAAGCGACCAGCTCGGACGGGGACCTCTGTGAGCTCGAACGTCTTGACGGTTTGTTGAGTTTCGTAAGACCAAATATAGACTTGACCTAAGACGCAAGCACATGATGAGTATTTGCGACAAGCTTGACATAGCGCATTGGAAGAAGGGGGGAGGGCGGTTACCGCTATAAAGTGTAGTAAGAATCCAAGGCTCCTGGGGATGGAAGTCGATCCCTTTTACTCGATCGCTGCGAGCGTACAGCTGACGCTAATGATTCAACCGCTAGTTAGCCATCATGCCCCCACGACGAGTACTGAGAGGAGCTGCATTTGTGATGGAGATAGGCAGCTGGATTCAACTGCTCAGCGCGCAAGGACAACACATTGTCGACAATGTCGGTCCAATATAAGACAGGATTCTCGTGACTAACCTTGACGTCCAGCTTCATGGTGATGATAGAATCTCAATTATCCTTATAAAGCACGGAATGACGAAGTAGGAGAAGCTGCGGAACCGTTGGTAGGTGGGCAACAAGAGATAGGTTGTCGTTGTCGCCGGACCAACACCATCTAGCGAGAGCAGTCGGTTATGCACACAATTGAACCAGAGAATACACGGGATCAACCCGGGTTGTACTTTGACCCCGAAATTGGCGACGAATTTCCAGTATATGGGCTGCTCTCCAAGTTGCGCGCAAGCTCGATTCCAGGCGTCGTGAATGAGGTTTGCCGAAAATGTGTCCAAAGTATCTGGCCCGTCAGCCGTGACAAGCCCAGGCCTCATTCGGCGGTTAGTTCCAATGGCCAGGCTGGCACCGAACATGGCACCAGCCATTAAAACTGGAACTTCGGGAGCTAGGTGCAGCCTGAGATTTCAGGTCACAACATTTTGGCGTGACCACTGACCACCCGCTCACACATACATACCTACCTACTCCGTACCAGGTAGATATACCGTATGTCGATGCTTATTTCTCAGCTCCTGATTAGATAAAAGTACCTATGTAGGTATTCGAATAGAGCCATAAATACAATCTTCTCCAAATGACTTACAGCCGTCGAAACGACTACCAAATGTGCCCAATTTTCTCAATTGTCTTGCAGCCTGACCTTCCCCCGTTGTGGGATCGTGGTATAACGCGCCTCGAATTTGTATGTGCCCAACCTTCACAACGAACAGCAGCCCACGTACCTACTACTCCGTATACTCTGTACACAGTGCGTTTTCAGCAGTCAGTTTTGGGTTGTACGTACATACATATTCAGACTCCAGAGGAGCCAGTTCGTCAGGGCACAGAGGCTTTATAACTACCTATAGTAGGTACCTAGCCAACTCCGCCGGAGAATGGGAGTGGAATACCTGGTCATCTTTGATTGATTACGTACTCCGTAGGTATGTACCTCGGGCTCGGCGAGACCCATCGCTGGTGGCAAATGATTTATGGGGAGAGCAGCATAGGTATTTCACAAGGCTCTCGTAAGCACGGGAAGAAAGGTCGATCCGGATGTTTTGACGACGTGTAACGGTTTTTATGTGTCTGAAGTTGTGATTTTAACTCTTTGGTCACATCAAATTGAAACGATATTGTTGGAATGCCGCGCTGGGCCATTGTCAAGGCTTGGGATTCGCCAAAGCCAACAAGGCAACTACTCCGTAGGTACTCCGTACAGACACTGATACAGACACTGGTACATATTAGCCATCGCCATCGGCATCGCCTTCGCACTGTAGCGTAGGGCTTGGTTCAATGCTTCGGCCCCTAAAGGGTGCGGCCAACACATCAGGCCGCACAGGCTGGGGAGACATCGCACTGTGCGGTTAAGCCGCTGTTCCGCCCACGCTTTGTCGTCGTTTCCAACATCGCTGGTGTCTTACGACGGGCAGTTAACATGTAAGGAGTCCCCGACTTGGAGTTGTAAGTTGGAGCGACTCCCATTCGCACACAGGTATTATGTATACATATGTATGTATGTAGTCTGCTTCCTATTAGGTACATAGCGACTTGGTGATGGTAGGTATGTATACATATGTATGTACAATGTATGTACATAATAGATAGCCGTAGGTACCTATGCGGGTTGTGGCCTCTCTGTACCATCCACTCGATCCTATCCGTAGATTCCTGTCGCACACTGCTTCCCCCTTTTCTGGAGCTCCAGCCTCCTGCAGCCCTGTTCCCTCTCCCTGAGTCCCTACGGATTGTTCTATGGTTCTAGTTCGTCCACGCATCGACCCGTCCGAGCGCGCTAACTTCTAAGTCACTCAAGCACTCAAGCAAAGCGCCCGCCATTCATCTGCACTCTTGTCGGCGCCGCTGGGCATACTGGGCCTCTACTCTGCTCTCCGTGCGGGTCAGCACTGTCCTCACTCCTCAGGAGTCAGGACCGACGTGTCTCTGCGGGTCTGCGGGGTTGTGGGAAATCGACCTGCAGAACCCCAAGTCAAACCAACTCGTGCGCAGCGTTTCCTGACACCATCTTGCATCTTAAGGCGCCGCCCCGGTATCTTTCCATTATCAAGTCGCCTCAAGTGCAAGCATCTGGCCACAGTCTGCTTCCCAAGTGATTGAGAGTTCCAATTTGGACTCGGCTCCAGTCGCTGAGGCATTGCAAAGACCATCGCCTTCCATCCGCTGCTCTTCCTACGTACCTAGGTACCTAATTACCTCCTCGTCAACACCTCCACCGGGACGATTCTCGATCATTGGACTACATCTATTTCAACGTCGAACTGCAAACGTCCAGATGAGCGTTATGTCTTGGAAGCTCACAAAGAGTTCGTAGCACTTCATGGTTTCTCGACGCGCTCTCTCTCGTCGCTCCTACTGCACTGCTTATCTGGTCGGAGAGGGGGCACATGTGCAGCGACCCTCTTGGACCAAAAGCTAACTCGTTATTGAATCACCATCAGAACTCAAGGAGACCCATCTTGGGCCTCTAAGCGCCTTCTCTCGATCACCTTCCACATCGACGATAACGGAAAAAGATGAGAAGATAGCCCATCCCTCAGGTGCTGTGACGCCAACGACCGAGAGCGCCATTGGTAAGCGCACATTTGCAACCGGTGCTATCAACACAATATTGTTCTATCTTAACTGACAGAAATTATTTGACACTAGCCGCCTCAGAAGCCTTATCTCAGGTTCCCGTCGTAACGCCTCCAAAGCCTGGCATTTTAGTCGTAACACTCCACGAAGGCCAGGGTTTCTCGCTGCCCGAATCACATCGCAATATCTTTACCTCACAGCATCAGGGCTCACTGTCCTCAAGCAACGCAGCGTCTAGTGTAGCTGCATCGGCGCGGCCGTCGTCTTCACAACGTGGTGTTGGATCGTATGTCAATGGGTCTGGACGACCGCATTCGTCAGCAGGAGGATTTGGTGGCATTCCCACCAACCACGGCCGTATTTCGGGCAAGTATATGCCTTATGCTCTCCTGGACTTCGACAAAGTCCAAGTTTTCGTCAATTCGGTAGACGGAAACCCAGAGAACCCTCTCTGGGCGGGCGGCAACACCCAGTATAAGTTCGATGTATCAAGAGTTACCGAACTCGTGATTCACCTTTACTTGCGGAACCCCAATGCGTCTCCCGGATCTGGCCGTAGCCAAGATATATTCTTGGGCGTGGCTAGGATCAATCCACGATTTGAGGAGAGACAGACTGTCGTTGAGGATCCCAAAGCCAGTAAGAAGGACAGAGAGAAGGCCTCCGCCGAACAGGCCCAACGACCGAAATCCGATGGTCATAATGGAGTTGAATGGGTAGATATTCAGTTTGGGAGCGGCAAGATAAAGGTCGGCGTGGAATATGTCGAAACTCGTGCTGGCAAGCTAAAGATTGAAGACTTTGAGCTACTCAAGGTTGTTGGCAAAGGCAGTTTTGGCAAGGTCATGCAAGTTCGGAAAAAAGACACCAACCGGATCTATGCCCTGAAGACCATCCGAAAGGCTCACATCATCTCTCGATCCGAGGTTGCCCATACGCTAGCTGAACGGTCTGTGCTGGCGCAGATCAACAACCCTTTCATTGTACCTCTCAAGTTCAGCTTTCAATCTCCTGAGAAGCTCTATTTCGTCCTTGCCTTCGTCAATGGAGGAGAACTGTTCCACCATCTGCAGAAAGAACACCGGTTCGACGTGAATAGGGCTAGATTCTACACGGCCGAGCTGTTATGTGCACTGGAATGTTTGCATGGATTCAGTGTTATCTATCGCGACTTGAAGCCGGAGAACATCTTGCTCGATTACCAGGGCCATATCGCCTTGTGTGACTTTGGTCTTTGCAAGCTGGATATGAAGGATGAAGATCGAACTAATACGTTCTGTGGCACTCCTGAATATTTGGCTCCAGAGCTTCTCATGGGCAAGGGATACAACAAGACTGTGGACTGGTGGACGCTTGGCGTCTTGTTGTATGAGATGCTGACAGGCTTGCCACCATTCTATGATGAGAACACGAACGACATGTACCGCAAAATCCTCTCGGAGCCGTTGCATTTCTCCGACGTGGTCCCACCCGCTGCGAAGGACTTACTAACCAAGCTTCTGAATCGCGACCCAGAGGAGCGCCTTGGTGCCAACGGCTCGGCCGAGATCAAGGCTCATCCCTTCTTCCATGCCATTGATTGGCGCAAGCTGCTGCAGCGCAAATACGAGCCGACATTTAAACCTAGTGTGGTATGCTTCAACCCCCAGAGCCTCCTACACCTTCAGGAAAATTTGTATGCCAGTGGACTGACACCGCTGCTTTTTAGGTCGATGCATTGGATACCAAGAATTTTGATGTAGGCTTTACCGACGAAGCGCCCCAGGACTCTCTTGTCGAAGGGCCTTTGCTTTCCCAAACATTACAGGATCAGTTCCAAGGTTTTAGCTACAATCGCCCGATTGCTGGACTTGGTGACGCTGGCGGTAGCGTCACCGATCCATCTTATGTTGGAAGCATACAAGACCGGCGATAAGTACGCGGATGGTTGTCACGCGCAGCGTGGAAATATATAGAGCGCGGTCAACACAAGGTTCTATCCCTTTCTCCTATCATTTGGCATTTGACCGATCTGGAAAGGGTTTCGAGGATATATCGTTTGCAGACAGCCATTTGAGAACAATGTTTTTAGCAGACATGCATTCGGAGTTTGGCAGGCAACGTTGGCATACCTCTGTTTTTTTAGAGCAAGAATTAGGTCTGTGATGGTGACAATACCTTGATCAATCTCTTTTGCTCTTCGTATGGCATGTTACTCATGAGTCATGCCTTCGATTCCATTACATTGCTGTTCCTGCTTTTGCCCAATGAAGGGTTGGTAAAGACCATGAACAAGGCTTTTATGGTAGGATGTAGAGAAACGTACAAGAGAGACAAGGGATTGAATTCCATACCTAGGTAACATCATACCAGCACTCTACTTTACTTGACTCGATTGGTTTGTGTTAACATGAGTAAATACATACATGGTTCGTTGCCGCTGGTGTCTCTGCCTGTCTAATGCGCCTTCAGTTGGGCCACTTGAGATGCCTGTCGCTTACAACGCGCCCGCAAGCAACACGCCACTGGCCATTTGCTAGACGTCAGGTGGTGTCATCAGTGGCTCACTGGCTCGGGAGTCGGGAATGTGGTATCTGGTGGGTCCAATCCTTCGACATACAGTAGCTCCGACCTGCAGCCTGCAGGAAGCTTTGGTGGGCAAGTTCATGAGCTTCAATTGGGTGGGGTTTGGCAATTCACTTCAAAACCCCTCCCTCCCCCCGCCTTGACGTATAGCCCGCTGAACTTCGAAACTCCGGACGTGGAAAGAGCATTGCTTGAGCTTTATTCCAACCTTCCTCTCCGCAGCAACCAGATTGTTCACGGAAATTGCTTCCAGCTGTTGCACTTTCCTCTTCATTTGATCTCTGTACGTTACCCGGCCCGGGACGGCGACTTGCAACAAGAGTTGCCAAGCCAAATCAATCCTCGTTCCTCCACCTGTCATTTACCGATCTGTTCTCGACTACGTGCTGACGATAGCCCTCCGAAAGGCTTTAGAACTCCACAGCTTTGTATCCTTCACTGCATCACCTGCAAAGATTAGCCATGGCCCCTGCCAACACCCTGCCCGTTTGGGCAGAGCTCGAAGCCCACCGCGACAGTGTCGGCCAGAATTTCGCCCTCAAGGAGGCTTTTGCGTCGGATCCCGAGAGATTCTCGCGATTTTCTCGCACCTTCCAATCGTCCGGTGTGTCGGCCGATATCTTGTTCGACTTCAGCAAGAACTTCCTGACCGATGAAACCCTGGATCTGCTCGTCAAGCTGGCTGAACAGGCTGGCGTGGAGAAAAAGCGTGATGCCATGTTTGCCGGCGAGGAGATCAACTTCACCGAGAAACGAGCCGTTTATCATACCGCCCTTCGCAATGTCAGTGGGTGGGACATGAAGGTCAATGGTGTCGATGTCATGAACACTGCCGGTGGTGTGAAGGATGTTCTCAATCACATGAAGGAATTCTCTGAGCAGGTCCGAAGTGGTGATTGGAAGGGGTTCACTGGTAAAAAGTTGACCACCATTATTAACGTTGGCATTGGAGGTTCCGACCTGTAAGTTTTTTGCAGAACTGTGAACTTCAAGGAAAACCTCGAGAAGAGAATACGCTCTATGGCCGCTGTACGAGTACTGATCCATGTTCTTTTTATAGTGGCCCTGTCATGGTCACCGAGGCCCTTAAACACTATGGCGCTGACGACATGACGCTGCACTTTGTCTCCAACATTGATGGCACGCACATGGCCGAGGCGTTGAAGCACTCTGACCCGGAAACAACCCTCTTTCTCATTGCTTCCAAGACTTTTACTACCGCCGAGACAACGACCAATGCCAACACAGCAAAGTCGTGGTTCCTGAACAAGACAGAGAATAAGGGCGATATTGCCAAGCACTTTGTTGCGCTATCTACTAACGAAGCAGAAGTCACGAAATTTGGCATTGACAGCAAGAACATGTTCGGATTCGAGAGCTGGGTTGGCGGTCGCTACTCTGTATGGAGCGCCATTGGCTTGAGCGTTGCTCTTTACATTGGTTTCGACAACTTCCACAAGTTTCTTAGCGGCGCTCATGCAATGGACAAGCACTTCCGAGAGACCCCATTGAAGCAGAATATTCCTATCTTGGGAGGTCTCCTCAGTGTTTGGTACTCTGACTTCTTCCACTCTCAGACTCATCTCGTCGCCCCGTAAGTATTACGTCTTGCGTCGACAACAGATGTTATGTGAACCGCTGCAGTGCGAGCGGCTTGGCCTACTTGTGCTAACTATATATAGCTTCGATCAGTATCTCCACAGATTCCCAGCCTACCTGCAGCAGCTTTCGATGGAGTCCAATGGAAAGTCAGTGGCTTCTGACGGAACTGCCGTCAAATACACAACAGGTAAAAGACGTCTTCACATTAATGTCTCGGCTCTCGCAAACGATTATAGCTAACTGTTTTCAGGCCCTGTCCTATTTGGCGAGCCTTGCACCAACGCTCAGCACTCCTTTTTCCAGCTCGTCCATCAGGGTACCAAGCTGATCCCGACCGACTTCATCCTTGCTGCCAAGTCGCACAACCCCATCAGCGATAACCTGCACCAGAAGATGCTGGCCTCGAATTTCTTTGCCCAGGCCGAAGCTCTCATGGTAGGAAAGACGGACGAGGAGGTCAAGGCTGAGGGAACTGTCAAGGAACTCGTGCCTCACAAGCGCTTCCTCGGGAACCGCCCTACCACGTCCATTCTTGTGGGAGGATCTATTGGCCCTGCCGAGCTCGGAGCACTAATTGTATACTACGAGCACCTAACTTTCACCGAAGGTGCCATTTGGGACATCAACAGTTTCGACCAATGGGGCGTCGAGCTGGGCAAGGTCCTCGCCAAGAAGATCCTCAAGGAATTGGATGAGTCTGGCAGTGGTGAAGGGCACGACCCTTCTACCGGTGGCCTGATTGGAGCGTTCAAGAAGTATTCCAAAATGTAAAAGCTTGTTCTCTCTCGCATGCGATACTTTCTATAACGACGCGACACAGTGGATTTATGACTGTATGAGGTGCCAAAAAGAGGAGTGACGATTAAGCAGTATAGGCAGTGAACATCGCCTGTTGACACGTTACAGTGCCCCATACATAAGTCCATTTGTGTGTAGGCTCAAGTATATACGTGCTTTATTTAATATAGCATGTACATTGCATGGGCGTGGCTTTGAGAAAAAGGTACGGCAGAAGCTGAGGTTGCAACTAGCCGTCGACCCCGAGACTGGGCCAGAATGCTTCACAAACATGTAACACATCGAAGGGCGACACGCTTCACAAAGAGCTTGCTGATGAGGGACGAAATGGGGAAACAAAGACGCCATTCACGGATAAAGTCGGGGCAATTGGCTTGTCTTGAACGGAGTTCATATGTACTTACAGTGGCCCCGCAAAAATAACACAAAACTTCCTCCACTTGATACATTTCAATG
>QEQW01000797.1:0-10914 GCA_004016085.1 Claviceps quebecensis
GAACAGACCCGGATAATGATTCTTTAACGTATTCCAAAGGCAAGGATCCGGAGCACGGGAACGTTACGGTAAAACCGGACGGAACCTGGTCCTACACTCCAGATCCAGGCTTTGTCGGTGAGGACAGCTTCACCGTTATCGTAGATGACGGAAAAGGCGGCAAAACCGAGGTTTCGATTACGGTTGACGTTAAGGAGCCAAGTCCGATCATTTCTGGTTCTGGAAACGGTACGACCCCATCGAATCCTGGTAACGGGATTGACCCAACGGAAACGGGAAGTGGTCAAACTTCCCCAGTAGTCCCAGGTGGAGAAACGGGTAACCAAGAACTTCCTCCTTCTGCCGCTGAGGTTGATCATGAATTCCCGGCAGGAGAATCCGCTGCGGCAGACTCTGATCAAACAGGCGTCCAAGTGGGCAGCAAACTGCCGAATACAGCCACTAACCTGTATAACTTAGGGTTCCTCGGCATCATCGTGCTGGTAACAGGCTTGATTTTGCGACGGAAGAACAAAGCATAATTTCTTAATAGCATCAGAAGAAAACACTTTTCGAAATGAAAAGTGTTTCTTCGCCTATTTTTAGAAAGAGAGGAAGCGGTGTTATGCGAAGGAAAGCCGGAGCAATCATGATGGTCCTTGGCATGATCATCGTATCCATCGCCATTTTCCAATATACCGACCAACAAATGAAGTTAAAGCATGCTTTGGCTCAAGCGGAAGCCCTAACCGTGGCCAAGTCCAAGGATGCTCCTGCTCCAATCAAGCCCTTGAACACCACAAGTTCCCCTTCCAAGAGCTTGATCAATCGACAACAATTCCATCCAAAAGAGAACGACGTCATCGGATTGCTCGAAATACCAAAGATCGACGCAAAGCTGCCTATCATTGAAGGCACCGACGAAGAAATGCTGGACAAAGGTGTCGGTCATTATAGCCCCAGCGTGTTTCCGTCGGATGGCGAACAAATATTGCTGTCGGGACACCGTGATACGGTATTCCGAAAATTTGCCGATCTCGAAATCGGAGACCGCTTCATCGTTAACATGCCGTATGGAACATTCGAATATGAAATGAAGAGTTCCGAAATTGTAGATAAAAACGATACATCTGTTATCCGATCGATGGGTAAAGAAGTACTCGTGGTTTCTACCTGCTACCCTTTTCGTTATGTTGGACCTGCTCCCGATCGGTATGTTATATACGCTTATCCAGTGCCGAGAAGTCAAGGAACTAAATAGAAAAATTAGCAATAATTCCGTAAAGCTCTTATACAAACCGAGGTGCATCATAATCATCCATCAAAAAAAGACCAGTTGGAGTAGTCTTGATCCAACTGGTCTTTAACCGTTCGGCTTATATTAGGTGAGCATACTCCGTAAGCAGTACCTGTCCCAAATGAGCGTCTCAGGACTTCATGCCATCAATGATCCAGTTATTAAAATCAGAGATAACAACATCACCGTGATAGAAATCACCGTATTTTGAATTTTTAACTTTCCTCCAAAACTTCTTTTCTTTGTATTTCGCTCTCTGTATGTAATTCGAATGAAATGTATTAGACATAACAATAGGACCGATTCCTTTCTTGTTCCCAAGATCCGATAATTGAAATGCTTTGGTTACTAATCCCCCAATCCACATCAAATTTTGAATACCAGAGGATTCATGACCTGCCTTAACAACTAACGTATTTTGTGCAGCCAACCCAATCCCTATTTCAATAGTAGAAAAATTACGTGCTTCTAATAAACTGTTCAACATATTCATATAGGTGTTAATATAAAAAGCACGGGTTGTCAAATCATATATATCCCTTTTTTTGGGAGTTGAATATATAGCATATAGACTTTTACCGCGTATGCCAATTTCTTTTAATTCTGTGTCATCGGTATCTTTTCTCAGTATTTCAATAATTTCGGAAGTAAATCCTCGAATGATTTTCGATATTTCAACTTCATGCTTCTTTGAAAAGAGCGAGTCCGAATCACGTATACTGACGGATATAGTACTTGCCCAAGCTTTATACCCTTGAGAATAAGTGAAATCAGCATCACTTGGAAATTTGGATACTTCCGTTACTTCATCTGTGTTGTCTAGAACTTCTTCCACTAATTTTCTTCGTCCTCTAAAATCATATCCGCTAAACTTCAATGAAATCCCTCCGCCGCTTTTGCAAACTCTCTGATCGTATGCCTTTTAAAAATCCATACAACAAACTCGCATAATCATCCCCCCAACTGCTTGTCTAATTTTGAAGATTTAGTAATACATGTTGAGATTATAGCTAAGCCTTCTGAATTTTTTCTTAATACAGTACAGAATTGGCGGAATACAAACTGGACAGAAACCATAGAGAATCTTGCCAGCAGTACCCTTATCCTTCGGCTTAAATGGTTTGAAAACGTTTTGCATTGTATAATTGGATTTACTCTACGTAATTTACGATTGAATACTGTCCCTTTCTTTTTCCATAGCAAAATCCCCTCCCGGTCGACACGGTAAGTCCATCTAATTGATGTCCTTTTTCGTTTCTACCTGAAGGGGATAATACCATCAGTGTCCTTAATCGTTAGCCGGTAGGACATGAATATATATTACTTATCTCAAGAGTTACCGTTTATAAGTGCTAAGGAGATTATCCATTTTCAAGGATACGCAGCAAATCTGCAGCAATTTCTTTTTGTGACTCAGGGATCGTATTCACCCACTCGTGGAGGGCCAATCGCACGTTGCTTTCAGTCAAAGTCTGCGTGTCCATGATTAGTTGAAGCTGCGGCGGCAGAGCTATTCCTTCCTGTTGACTGATGTCAGCCGCCATGCCAACGACGGTGGCAAGCTCGCAAGGGCGATGGTCTGCAATGCTGCATTCCATGTTCAAGCTATATACAATTTCATTGTCTAGTTGACTCATATGATTTACCTCCCCAAGCTTTAAGTACATCCCGGCGAAAGCTTGAATTTATTTCCGCAGCTTCTTTTTGTGCGTGTTGTAATGTCTCCGGGTCCGGATTCACGTTGATTTTCCGCGAAATGAGAGCAAAACGAGCGGCTACGAATTCAAGATCATCTGGTGTGGTGATACCGTTTAACAGCTGGTGCCGCGCCTCACGGATCTCCGGCAACACCTGTTTTATTTCATCACGCGCCTTGGGATCCAGGAACTGTATTTTTTCCGGTGCGAAACGAATCCGTTCCAATCCATTCACCAGTTCCTCAGAACGTTCAAGCCGCATCTGTACCTCGGGATGCTCTATACCGTCCACCCTGGCGAAACGGATCGCTTCTTTGAGTGATGCAGCAATCGCCGTCAATTCCGGTACGCGTTGAGCTAGCTTTTTCTGCAAGGAGGAGATGGCTGTTGCATATTTAGCTAATACTTCACGGTCTTTCTCCGGGGTTGCAGCGAACTTCTCCGGTGTCAAATCGTACTCCATCAGTGCGGAGATCTCTTCGCGGGCCGTCTCTGCATCCCCCTCCTTGAGCGCTGCAGAGACGGCTGACAAGTGCGCTCTTGTACATGGGATACAACCGACCGATACATGCATATCAGGCGCATATTGACTGTACGGCGCTGCCCCATTTTCAACTACTGCAGCTCCGGAAATATAGGTATCGTTCTTTTTAACATTACTCATAAATATCCTCCTCAAAATTTAAGTTTAACCCCACAACTCGAAATCGTGTTGTTCAACGTGCAAGATTTCTCCTGTTACATCTCTGGATAGATCACTGATGAAAAATAATGTTGCATCTCCGACTTCGTCTTGGTCAACACCTCGACGCAGGGGGGATTGTTCCTCGATGTCAAGCATCCTCTTTTCAACGCCGTAAATATTGTTGTACGAAAAGGTAGGAACAATACCGGCAGATACAGCATTAACACGTATACCGTATTTTCCGACATCCTTAGCCAAATAACGCACACTTGCTTCCAAATCCGCTTTAGCAGCTCCCATTAAATTGTAGTTTAAGGTGGGTGGTATTCGTTCCGAACCTATGTAGGTTTGAGTAACAATACTTCCGCCTTCAGTCATTAATTCTTTTGCTGCGTTGGTTACAGCCGCGAGCGAATGAGCGCTAATTTCTTGTGCCAGTAAAAAACCGCCACGAGAGATGTCTGCATATCCTTCGAAATCCTCACCTTTGGCAAAAACAATGGAGTGAACGAGTCCGTGAATCACACCAACTTCATCCTTGATTTGACTAAAGGCTTCTTGAATACTTTCGTCACTTCCTACATCACAGGAAACAATTAACTTGGCTGATATATTATTTTGTTCTAGCAAATCCACCATTTTTTCATAGGATCGTTCCCGTCTGTTCGTAAAGATTAAATTCGCACCCTCATTATGTAAGGATTTCGTAATCCCCCAAGCAATACTTCTCTCATTAGCGATACCCATAACGACAATATTTTTCCCCTTTAGTAGCATTCCTACCTCCTTATTCTGTTATCGCTTCTCTCTGCAAACCAATGGGGTTCCCTAAAAAGAAAATGAATTGGTCAGTTTCAACATGCATCACATAATTGGTGAATTTAGAGCTTTAGAACAAACAGAAAAGCTTATAATTATCAATAATGTCGTGCTGTAAAGAGGAACACGATGTCAAGTTAGACGCATACTTCTGTGACAGAATGATCCTTGGGATTTATATATTTACTGCAGGTATCCGAGGTAATCAATAAAACAGTTTTCACTGTTCCTGTTTCGATCAATCCTTTTGCTAGTGATAAACCATACACATAACCTGAACAACCAAGATTAATATCCAAAGCCCCACAGGATGTCGGTAATCCGATTCGATCTTGAATCAAACAAGCAGTCGTAAGCAAATAATGATTTGGTGATTTGTGTGCAGTATAATAAAGCTCAAAATCTTCAGGTTTCCATACCTTTGAATCAAACAGCTTTTTTGTAGCTTCACAAGCTAGATCTGAAGCAAATTCATCTTCTCTAGCAATATGCCGAGAATAGATGCCAATTTTTGGGTTAGTTTGCTTTCTGGATCATTATGAACTTTATTGTGTGGAATAAAAAATTCAATTGCTTTGATGTAGCTTGAATACATGTCATCTCCATCATTTGTCACAGGCTCTTTTTACGTCAAGACGTTATCTTCACCCCTTTTGCAATGCCGCCTGGAAAAACGCAAACAGCCCCCGTCCAATTTGTATACGTTATATAGACGGAGGCTTCCGTCATATTCGGCAACTGGGTAGCTTAGTGTTTATATTCCACCTTAGCCACTGTAGCTTTGCGTCGCCATCTTTTAATGGGTTTGCTATTATCGTACGAAGCAAAATATTGTCGAATCTTAGCGACGTTTGAACAATAACGTTTAATAGAATTATAAAATTCGACCAAAATAAAAAAAATACCCACAATTGGGTACTTTATACTTATGTATTCTTTTAATATCATTGTAAAGGCGATTCTCCTTAAATCTATGAAAATTTCTTGAGAAATGCTCCTTTATGATTAACATTCGTTTTTGCATATATCTTTTTAATAAAAGTGCGAACTGTGCTTTGACTAATGCCGTAAATGCCCGCTATTTCCGGTACGTTTTTATTTTCCAGCCATTCATAGGCTATTTCTCTCTCGCGATTCGTTAATCCATATTGATCAAAGAGTGAATAGGTCAGCTTTTTTTGTATAATGGGGTCCTTTTGAGGTAATTTCTCTTCAATATTCTTTGCCAGATGTTCAATTAAGGGCAGTGCAAATGTGACTTCGTGAAAATAGTGAAAGCAGAGACTAATGTAACCTATAGTAACATTTGTTATTTGGATAGGCGTACATACACATGACAATTCGTTAAATAATTTATTATTATGCTCGGCTCCAACTACGACAGAAACTGATTGATTTTCCATGGATAATGAAATGGCATTGATTCCCGCGTTTTTCATTTCGCATGATGTACCGCTTCTTATATTATTTCTTTTAAAAAAACTTTGTAGCAAATCGGTACCGTAATAATCGATAACATACCCATCCGAATCCGCAATGACAAATAAATAGGGTATGGACAGCAAATCATCCATATTCCTGGTTTCCTCTTGCAGCAAACCCAGAATTTCTGTTCGTTCAATCAAACTTTCTTTTATTTCAGACGTACGGATAGTAGGAAAATGATCGCTTGCCCCCAATAATATTCTTTGCCCCATTATTTTCCCTTCTCCCCTTTAAGAATAAGTGACTAATAATGAAATCGATCTCCTATTCATCGTCGTTAGTGAATTCGTTATCCCCTGACCCAAAATGCAAAAAAGCCGCTCTATGATATATTCACCATACAAAAGGCACCTCTATGATATATTATCCATAGAAAATTCGAGTAATTCTTTTTCCGTTTTAGGCCACAAACAACTAGTTCAGGTCCGTCCTCCCTCTAAAATTTTTTTGAACAACACAAATAGCCTTCGTCAGCTTATATACAAGATAGTAACAGTTAGAAGTGACGGAGGCTTCCGTCGTATTCGGTAACTGGCTGGCATAGTGGTGTTCCACCTTAGCCCCTATAGCTTTGCGTCGCCACCTTTCAGTGGGTTTGCTATTGTCGTACGAATTATTAATTTATAATCTATATTGTATAATATATATATCATTTTATCCTATTGGAATAGGGCCTATTTCCTATGTTCTACATGATGCGACAAAATCAAGGTCCTCTTGGGCAACTAATGTCAAATGTCTGTGCCTCCATTTCTTCGAGTCCGATCAAATCTCATTGAGTTGATCAGTATCCCTACTGGTATAACCAAGAACGTAATCAGAAAGCTAACCAGCCATAGTCCTGTTGGGCATCGGGACTAGAGCTAGTCTAAGTTCGGCCTATTTAAAACTGTCCACTTGAAACGGGCAAACTAGTACAAAAAACATTGTAATATGACAACAACTGACCAGTACGAATTTGGTCAGATGTTCCATTATTCGACTCATTGGCAACATTTCGCTGATGGGTATTTCCCCTGCAGTTTTCCATACAATTTGTTCGCTTGGATAACCGATTACGTTACTATGATGTCGTCTAAAAGTAATAACTTTCTAAAAAACGACAAATAGCGATAAATAACTACAAAAATAAGTCTACGGAACCTAACTATAATTAATCTAACATTATAATCTTTATTTAAATGTTAATATTTTCAATTACATACAAGCACGTACGATCATGGCAAACCCATTGAAAAATGGCGACGCAAAGCTACAGGGGCTAACGGATTTGCTAAAAAGCAAATGCTACTGCCAGCCAGCTGCCGAATACGGCGGAAACATCCGTCAGTTAGCGTTCGCTCAGATGGATGTTTTTTTTGTTTCAAAATTTCAGTTATTGGAATTGGTAGTCGAGGTTTCGCGCCTTGTCTATAGATGAAATGAACCTGCGAGGAGGGAATGCTATTTGGGTAAAAAACTGAAAAATAAATTGTAGAAGGAGTGGTGTGATTGGGACAATGAAAGAAAATCGTTCGCCATACGCCCTATTTTAATAGTGTCAAAACTGATAGGGTTCATAAAGCAAAGCAAGGGATCAAAAATATCCTGGCTATCGACTTGGCTTAAACGTTTCAAGAATCTCTACGGGTCTACTAGCAGACCAACACGAATGGGAGGGAGATATTTGAACATTGTTCGCAAGACAACGAGAACAAACGTAATACAACGTTTATTCACTCAATTCTGCGTATTTCTGGTCGTACTAAGTGGGATTCTTCCTTTATGGCCGTCTCAGACTGAAGCCGCATCCTTTTCAATTAATGACGTGGATACATATATTATCGGCAGTACGGCTATTTACCAGATAGACGGAAATAATCCTGGTGCGCTAGATCCTAAGGCCAGCATTCCGTTAGACAGTTCGCTTGTTATTAATAACGGATTAGCTATTTCTCCGACGGAGAACGCTTTCTACGCATATAGCGGTGCCGGCGGAGTTAATCGACTGTACAAAATTTCGGCGACGGGTACTGCCACAGTTGAAACTACTTTAACTGGACCAGCTGGCAATGCTGTAATTAGCCCGGATAACAAATATTATTACATTTATTCGGAGAATGGTGAGAATTATCTCGCATCTTATGATTTAACAACAAAACAACAGAACCGGATGGCCATTACCGGAATATCAAGCACAGGCAACGGTGGAGATATTCTCTTTGACGGAAGCGGATTTATTTGGTTTTTGGATGTTTCCGCTAAGGTAAGTGCTTATCAACTCGACCCAACAACGGCAAAATTATTACGTTCTGTTGATATAACGAGCTCCGATGGCCGTGCCATCGATCCTGGACCTCGAGCCCTTAGCTTTTTGCCGACCGGAAAAATGTATGTCGGTGCCGGCAACACTAACACTCTCGTATATGAACTTGACCCGGAGACACTTAGCTACCGATTCCTGAGTTCAACGAATATCGAGTTTACGGCCGATGCCGCCTCGCGCGTCATGCCTAATTTTGATCCAAAGCCTCCGGTACTTGATTCAAACAAAGAGGCCACCCTTCAGGAGAAAGGGGCTGGAAACACTGACGCAGCCCATCCGGAAGTAGGAGACACGCTTCAGTACACGATTCAGACTCGTAACACGATTACAAACAGTTTGATAAACAATCTCCTCATCTCAGATTCAATTCCGGAAGGACTGGAATACGTTCCGGATAGCTTAAAGATTGACGGAACAGCTGTCACCGATGCAGCCGACGACGATAAAGGGCATTATGCTGCAGGCAAGATTATCGGTCAGTTCGG
This sequence comes from Claviceps quebecensis, assembly GCA_004016085.1. NCBI lineage: Eukaryota > Fungi > Ascomycota > Sordariomycetes > Hypocreales > Clavicipitaceae > Claviceps > Claviceps quebecensis. The sequence goes on from QEQW01000797.1 coordinate 8,753, forward strand.
TGACATTGCCGACACCGATTGGCACACCGTTCAATTCAATGCGATTATCCAAGCAGGCCAAGCTGGAAAAAACATTCAGAATGTAGCCGAAGTCACTGGTGATAATATCCAGACTCCTGGATCGCCAAAAACGGATGTAAATGTATATCCATCGGTTAACCAGTCTCCAACGGCGCCGAATGACACGGTAACGACGGAGAAAGATCAACCGGCCAATGGCACGGTTCAAGGAACGGACCCAGATGGAGACTCTTTGACGTATACCACTGGTGATGAACCTGTGCATGGTAAAGTGACGGTTGATCCGGATACAGGGAAGTGGGTCTATACACCGACCCCGGGATACGTAGGCAAAGATAGTTTCACTGTTGTTGTGGAAGATGGCAAGGGCGGTAAAACAACGGCTACCATTACCGTGGATGTGACGGAGCAAAATACCCCTCCTACGCCACCTCCTTTGTGCGGGAATCGAGTGGTATTGATTAATGGAAGTTTTGAGGAGCCTAAATACGATCCTCAAAATCCCAATTTCAGCACTGGCCCAGGTTACTTTGCTGCCTACAATCCCGATGTAACTGGATGGCGGACGACGGATTCATCCAAAAGATTCGAAATATTCAATCAAGAACTGATGGATAAAATTCAGCCCGGTTCTATTCAAGATCAACAAGGATTAAAAAATAGTGTGCCTCATGGGCAGCAAATGGCAGAATTGAACAGCACAGAGGCAGCACAGCTATATCAGGATGTTGCAACGGTTCCAGGACAAACGATTTATTGGCGCTTAGCACACAAAGGCAGATACGGCGTGGATACGATGGCAGTTAAGATTGGTTCATCCAATACTAGCCCCAAAAGCCTACCGACTATTAAATCCATTTCTACTGGAAAAGATGAATGGAAATATTATTCCGGCACTTATGTTGTCCCGGCAGGCCAAACCACCACACGTTTTGGCTTTGAAGCCATTTCTTCCGCTAACGGAAATTTAGCAGGCGGCAATTTCTTGGATGACATCTTCTTAGGTACAGAACCATGTGGAGTCGTCACGAAGGCCGTTTCTCCGGTGGAGGATGTACAAGAAGGAGATACGCTGACATATTCGGTTAATTTTAAGAATAACGGTGGCGACGAAACAGGCAACACTGTATTTACGGACAACATCCCTGACGGAACTGAATACGTTCCTGGGTCCCTTGAAATCGTATCCGGACCTAATAGCGGGGTCCTAACGGATGCCAAGGGAGATGACCAGGGAGAGTTTCTTGTTAGCGAAAACCGGGTAGTCGTTCGTCTGGGAACTGGAGCAAGCGGAAGCCAAGCAGGCAGAATCCCGAACACCGACGTCTTGCCTGAAGGAACAACGGTTCAATTTAAAGTAAAAGTTCTCTCGAAATACAAAACTACAGCGGTTGCTAATAAAGCAACTGTAGAGTACGATGATTTACTTTCAGGAGATCATGAAACCCGGAATTCGAACAACGTTACGGTCGATGTGAACCGTCCGCCGATCTCACCGAATTTCGAAGAAATGACGTGGAAAGACACAACCGTAACCGGAAGCGTATACGGCGTGGACGCAAACGGCGATTCACTGACGTTTGACAAAGGAACCGACCCTGGACATGGTACGGTGACAGTCAATCCGGACGGAACTTGGACTTATACTCCTGATCCGGATTTTGTGGGCGAAGATAGCTTCACGGTCATCGTTAGGGATGGCAAAGGCGGAACCTCAACCTCGACGGTGACGGTTCACGTAGAGGACCCGCCCAATCAGCCACCGGTGACCAAAAATGACGGCGTAACGACGCAGAAGGATACATCAGTAACCGGCAGTGTTTATGGAACAGATCCGGATGTAGGAGATACACTGAAATACGACATTGAAAGTAATCCGAAACACGGTACAGTTACGTTGAATCCGGACGGAACATGGGAATACGTGCCGGATCCTGGATATGTCGGTCCGGATATCTTTACAGTCACGGTCAGTGATGGAAAGGGCGGGATAACGACCTCGACCATAACCGTGAACGTAACGGACAAGCCGAACCAGCAGCCAACGGCGTCAGATGACAAGGTAACGACAGAGAAAGGTACATCTGTGACCGATAGCGTGTATGGTACGGACCCGGATGGAGATCCTCTGACGTATACCA
>QEQW01000798.1:0-10879 GCA_004016085.1 Claviceps quebecensis
AGTAAGTGAGTAAGTGAGTAAGTGAGTAAGTGAGTAAGTGAGTAAGTGAGTAAGTGAGTAAGTAGCCAAAGGCGCGCTTTCAACCGTGAGTCGTGACTGATCTTGTTAGATATTAGACGCTTTTTGGGCTGCAGTAAAGAAGAGACTCAAAAGCAGTGGACAAATGTGCCTTCATATGCAGAGTACTCCGTGGACCGTAATAATAAGTGAGTTCCATCAAAGAATGGAGTTCTTTTAGGTCCAGCGAAGGGCTACTTGTGCAGATGCTGATGCTTGTGCAGGTGGAGCTTGTTCTTGTCGGGTTCATGTGAGCTTAAAGTGGCACTCGACTACCTATGTATCTTACGTAAAATGCGTATTTTTTTAACGTTGCTGGTGAAGTACGGAGTAGGTACCAGCTGCTATGTAGTGGGCATGTCACTGGCAACTTGCAAGGCTTGCCCCATCGGCCACCGCTCTGGTGATCAAAGATCCCTACCAGACACATACCTATCTCCGCCACGAAGTTGTCTCACAAGTTACAACTGTGCTCGCAGATATCAGAGCACCACGGCCGCGTCAGATTCCGCCTCCACGTACGCTTTTCTTTATGACGCCCATTCGCCTTGTCCGCTTGAATGCATGTCCGCACGACTATCATTGATACGTCGGTCGCTTTGCAGCATGGACGACAGTCACGAGACCGAGGTTCCACAGCCGCGTCGGCCCAGCATCGTCAAGGTGCCCATCAACATGGTATCCGACGCCAATTGCGACCTGGATGCTGTCCATCGACTGCCCGACGAAATTATAGAACAGTACGTTTTACTTTTCCCACCAGTGGTTTACAAAAGACCCTCTCGTCTCAACCGTCCTACTCGTCGTACACGCCACCTGCTGATTGCTGGCACTTCTCCATCAGAATTCTGTTTGCCGCCGACCCGAGTGTCTTCGCTTCCTTGGTTCTCCTCAACTCTAAGTGGCGGTCCACATCTCAACGGCCGCATCTTTACGCCCATCACCTAGCACGATGTCCGCGATATGCCACGTCTTCCAGCACTCAGATCCCGCCCGCCGACGATGAGCACCTGCCTTTACTACGCCGTCTCTTTGCTAAGGAAGTCAAGCGAAACTTGTTCGAGGCCTACCTCCGCCCTAGGCAAACCCTGGTCAAGCTTGTGTCGAATTCCATTAGCTCATCTTCATGTCCGGGAGGGGAGGGCATGCAATTTGGCTCATCGCCGAGGGGTTACTACATTTTGGCATACAATTCATCGCGAATCTACGTCGTAGATGTTCGCAGCCACTCTCTTTGCGTTAAGCGTGAACTCAAGATTCAGCGGCGGCCAGTATCTGCTTGCATAACGGACGATTCCAACATTCTGGCTGTTCTTTCTACCGAGTTACAAGTGGACGTTTACGACCTACAGAGCTCTCCACCGATTCGGAAACAGTCTCTTGTGCTGGAACACAGCTCCCTTACCATTGCCATATCGTCATGTGGCACTGTTCTTGCTGCAGTGTATGAGGGAGGTATCGAGGTGTCTTCACTGGCTGCTTCTGCACTGGCGACGGAGAAGAGAGCCGTTAAGTGCGACGCCGTGGATACGCTGGCCTTCTCGCAAGATGGGACACAAATCTTAGGTAGTACCGTGCACTCGACTCCTCCCAACACGGTCGTCTTGACTGCGCCTTACTACGACCCCGGAAGCCAGATTATGGACGAAAATTTGAGCGCCATGTGGACAACGTCAATTCTCTTTCCTAACACAAGTCGCGACTGTAGTCACGCTATCTTGCTACCATCCAGCGATAGGAGCGAAGCTGAATGGGTCTTTACGTACGATCGTAGCTTTGAGACCTTTCGTGCTGTCCGACTCGACGATCTTCGCAATGGAACCACGTACTTCACTGGCCCTGTACCGAACGCCGCGTCTCAAACAAAGCTACTGCCTTGCACTTTGCCTGCCACGACCACGCAGGGTGACCTTGTCTCGGCTGGATTCCAGGGCAGAGAAATATGGATCTACGGTATCCCAGAAGATCTGGACTCAATTCCGGAGCCTCCGCTGGTAGGTCGTGATCTGTCCATACACAGCGTTCCTAGCCTCAGAAGGCAGAATAGCACGCATAGTATTCCGTCTCGTCATTCTTCCGTCAGAGGAAATGGTGTTGAGGGAGATAGAGTTCCACAGTGGCAGGTTCTCTGTGATAAGCTGCGGAATAATCTAGTTGCTGGGTTCAAGGTCACCGAAATCGATGGCGTGAGCAGTGTTCGATGGGTTGGACTGCTGAATAACTCGTCGTGCAAAGAACGACTAGTTATCACGGCTACTGGGGTCACGGCAGGATCTAGGCTCGTTGCAGGCGAGGAAGACATGGACTTTGTGGACGGTGGTCGCATCGCTTTGCTTGACTTTGATTATGGACTCGACAATGGAGGCTTGAGAGAAATCACAATCGAGGTTGGAACGGACGACGCCGAACCCCTGACCGAAGAGCGCAGAGACTTGGAAACTGAGGTAGCCATTGTTCGACGAAGGACGGTCGCCCAAAAACGTGGCGGGGGAGTCGGAGGCGGTGGTGGTAGTGGCGGTCGTGGCAGCATTAGCTGCATCAGCACCAGCAATCAACTTCTTCGAAACGCAACAACAGCGGCTGCAAGAGCTCACCTTTCACCGTTTCTCGGAGACGAGAATGGCAACGATACTTTGGTGCCCATGATTTTTAGACAGCAGCCTGTCAAAAATTCAGACAACCCTACTCGTACCCAAGCCGACGACTATGGGGAGTTTGCCTTGATTGAAGAGCAGGAAGCTCTGGATGCCCCATACGCTCACTCCAGCCCTCGCTCACAGACAACTCTTCGTCGGGCTGCCACAGCTGCCGCAGTAAACCGGCAATTGAACCCCCGTACCGCCGATGGACGTCCAATTGAATATCGACGCGCTGATGGTCGCGCTGAGCATCCTCATGAAAGTGATGCTGATAATTGGGTACCTCCCCCTCCTCCGTATCAAAAGGACGATCCAGGAGATATGCCAGTCTTCTTGCGCGGGTCTTCTTTAGGCCCTCTATCGGGTAGGTCGACGGCCGAGGTTCCAGGCGATGAACCTACCTTAACCCTGGAGAGCTCAGAAGAGGCCGACCAGCTGAGCAGTCAGTATATACAGTCACAATGTATCACAGGCGATTCCGCCAACGCAAGTCGGCTTGGACATGTGGCAGATGCGCCAGATCTAGTACGCACGCCGTCAGTACACTCAATTGACATTGACGACATTTATGGCGTATCTCCACATCCCTCACCTAAGGTTAGTGCTTCTGCAGTAGAAAATCCCGCCACTGGGTTCTGTTCCGATACGAATGCTTCTACTTCTATACCCCTTGGTCCTGGCCACCGCGTCGCAGGACCAGGGTCTCGTCCAGCGGCGCCGATGCTGGAATTGGACATCCCCATGTCGTCTTGGTCCACGAGAGTCGGTTCCACGTCGGCCTCGGCTATTTCAATGGCTGAAGCAGGCGAAGGGAGACTTGCAGATAGCCAGATATGGCCTCGACAACAGCCGCAGGATGCGCCCGCATCGACTGCAGCCAGCACGTCAAGGCAGCCGCAATTCGACAGTGGGTATCCGCATACTGCTCCTCCTTCGTTCAATCCGATCTCGAACGATCTAGCGGTAGCTGCCTTATTTCCAGCGCCGAGTTCAGGCCAAATTGCTAGCTTGAATAAGAGGATTAGTCAGGGGAATCCTCGCCGCCTCTCGGGAAACATACTCAATACGCGACTCTGGCTGGACCCAGGACAGGAAGCATCATCGGTTGCAGCACCGTACCCGCAGTCATCATCTCCTCAGAATCCCCTTACGGCTCGTCGGCTGTCGGATTTTGCTCTGTCATCAGATTCCGATCGCCCACTAATTATTAGCACACCGACTGGGGTCAGCGGCTCCAACGACGACCCCCCTTGTGAGACTTCCGTTTCCCAGACCAAAACACCTCTTCTTGCGCCGATTCCGCGACGTCCTCGAGGCAACTATTCGAGTTCTGGAGCAACGGCTCAGAGGCTGGAAAATATCTACAGCAGCCAGCCACTTCACGTCCCTCATATGCGTTCTGACACGCGACCCATGTGGATAAGGACGCCGTCAAACTCGTCGAGGCGGACGACAAACGGGGTCAACAGGCGTCGCAGCCGGGCTGAACGAAGTGCTGCAAAGAACATCAAAGACGCGCGCTTGAGGGGATGGAACATGAAGAAGAAAAAGAAGAGGACAAATGAGCAACAGGCCGTTGGTGATGGCTCTGGTTGGGTTGATGATGTACTGACGCCTTCGCAGCCGAAGGTCAGCAACAAGTGTCTCATTATGTAGATGGGCGCGCATATTTGCGCATATGTGGCTGGGCGCCAAGTGATGATGATGCGTCTCCTGCGAAGATCGGAATGGCGTTGGCGGATTGTTGCCGGTGAGTATATGATGGAACTATAGGGAATGCGGGCACAGATTTTGCGTGCGACCTAAATTTTACGAGACATGAGTTATCGTTTGGATAGGATACCAGAGTGTGAGACTTAGAAGAAGATGGGAATTTTATTGTCATTTTTGGATCTGATTTTGAAGATTTTGCACTGGACAGGACGCTCGCTACAAGCATAGCATTATATTACATTACAACACCCGCGGTGAGATTGCAAACGCTCAATGCCCACATTCTTCGGGCCATGAATCGTTCATCTAAGTCAAGGGCGCTGCAAGCTATGGGAAGTAAATTCATGCTGATATGTGAATGATTCCATTTGGGACGAAGGGTTGGCATCTGGATATTGTCCGATTACGTACTAGGCTAGATGGTCGGTCCGTCTTGTACCATTTCTCTCATGCGTCTCATCAACCGTCCATGGCTCGCCGCGCAAAGAACAAGGACTGCGCCCGCTTAACGCAATTTGCGGAAGCCGTGCATATATCCCGTTCTCTTCCCATCTTTGCGCCGCGCATACGGATATCCAGCGTGCGGTGACGCTGAACATGCCGCCGCCAGCTATGCCACGGAGGGGGACGTGCTTCGAAGAAACTATCACCCCATCTGCCCCCGGTGACGAGAACAGTCCCCAGCACGATACAAGAACAAAGAACCATGCACGACGCACAGCCAGTGTGCGTGATGTGCAAGATGATTCCGTTCTCATTGAGAAGTGTGTATGTGATGTGTAAGTGCATTATGTACGGAGCGTTTGAATTATGGTAGATGGGTATGAAGAGAGCTACATATATACATTGAAAATTTGTGAAAGACGGTTCTCCAGGGAAAGTCTCAACGCGCCGTTCACACTCCTGACAATATGGTTTCCGGGGCGTTATATTCTTGGTGTTGTGCCGGGGACGTGCCTCTTTATACCGCCTGGTACGTAAGGTTGACCTCTGTGAACGTCCCCCATACTTGCTTCCTCCATCATGGCACTAAACGACGTCTGCCGGTAGGCATCGCTTTGAGCGTTGTGATTCCCATTGCCGTTGACAGAGCTGGCGTCTGCAAAGTCTCGTATGGAGATTCGCCGGGACTGTCGCAACGCTGAGGGCGTCAGTGTGCGAATCGGCTTGAGCTTCGCGCCTACTTGGCCCGTGTACACCACCTGGTCGTAGTGGTCCGAGGCGGCCGAGTATCTTGATTTGGTAGAGGAACGGTCGGAAGATGTGGGTGAGTCGAATGGATTGGGTATCGAGAGTCTTGGGTCCACGGGTGGTGCACGTCCGAGCTGGGGCGTCTGCGAGAACCGGCTCGCCTGGTGACCTGATCTTGATGACCGCGTGGATGGCGTCTTCCGAATGAAGTCAGTTCGGTAGGCTGTTTCGGGATTCGCTATGGGGGCCGATATGTTCTGACCGCATAACCGGGAACCGCTCGATTGGCTGTAGGGAAATGATTTCTCCGAGTTGGCGTCTCCCTTGCGGCTGCGGACACACAAGAAGATAACGACGCTCAGGAGGATCAAAGCGAGAGCACCTCCTACTGCGCCGCCTATGATGGATGTCTTGCCTGGTCCAAGTCCCTCATGTCCTGCTGGTTGGCTTGTCTCGGCAGCAGTAGTAGTAGCAGCAGCAGCAGCAGCAGTGCCGGTAGCAGTCCCAGCTGCAGTACCGGCCACAGTCCTAGCTGTAGTCCCAGCTGCAATCTCAGTGGCAGCCTCAACAGCAGCTGTTGCAGAAGAAGATCTCGCGCCTGTAGGCTCTGGTACGACTGTTGATACATGAGAGCTCATTGCTGCTTCGTAGCCTTCTGGTGTCTGCGACTGGTCCTTGTCCTTCAAACACAGCTTTCCGTCTTCCGCACAGGTGAAGCCGAATGGACAACACGAAGCATTCGCGGCGCACTTTGGTAGCTTTGACGTCTGCGCAAGCGTCTTGATGGGTGCTCTGAGGTTCGTAACAGGGTTCTGGGCTTCAATATCGCACGTGATGGGCCGGATTGCCTCACACGAGCTCCCCTTCGGGCAGCACATGACGGTAGAACTGCCGGCCAAGGCCATGCAAATCCTGTCCGGCTCACAGCAGAAGGATTGTGGGAGGCCCTGTAAGGAGCAAGATTGCAGGCCCTCGGCAGCACACTTATCAACGCGAGCAAACATGGCTGGCGAAGAGGAAGCCACCGTTGCGAAAAGGCAGAGCAGCCGAAGAGAAGCAGGCGGCCGGGTCATGCTAAGTTAAGGAATCGATGCAAATAGAGGTCGAGTTTTGTCGGTCTTTCGTTTTCCAGGAGTAGGCTCTTTGCGCTATAAGATAAGTAAGGTGGGCGGTTTGAGAATAAAATTGCTGTCCAAGTGGCTCAACAGAAGTTGATATGGTGCGAGACTTTGATTCGGAGCGTGAACATAATGAAGGACGGGAAAGGTGCTCATACAGCTAATTCGAGTCAGTGAAGAGGAAGGCAGAGCTTCGTTCGGTTCGCGAGCGTGTTCTTGTTCACGGGCCCAACCAGTGGGTGACGCAGCGGAACACAGGAAGAAAATCGCACGACTCCGAAAATGAAAATAGACAGAGATGAAGATTCATGACGGGAACGAGTATAACACGACGGCAGTCGCGATATGTCGGCTGCCCGTCATACTGGCTGAGGCCGGCGGTACGAGAAAACGTAGATGGTGTTCCTGGCATAAACGTCGCCCGTCTTGCCGCCGGCGGCTGCGACCACAGGTCCAGAGCACGCAACATCATCAAGCCGACGCCACGCGCTGGTGAAAACTGCGATCCATTATGCCGGTCCCGTTGTATTCGCAGTTTGCATTCCATGGCGTCTGGCGGCTGGCGTTTAAGTGGCCGGCCGGTGGATGCGGCAGAAGACGCCAGCCAGAAAGCTCGATGGAAGTTATGAACAGGCCAAGTGGAACGGGAAAGGGGAAGCGCTTAGAAAGCGTGAATCGATTGGCCCAGAGGCCCCGGCGGCATATGCATGTATGCGAATGGCGCTTCATTGGATAATATTCGTATCAGATGTTGGGCATTTCCGTGGACAGCGCCACAGCGCTTGCTGATGCACTGGCCCGAAAGCATGACGTGGCGAGAAATCCATCTGTTCACGGGAATGAACGGCACAGTCTGCCGGTGGAACGCAACGTCGCGGCAGAATCATGATAGACAGACGGCCGAAAAGACGTAAGTTGTGATAGATCATAGCACGCATGAAAGTGGATCCATCAACGCCACTCATAACCACGTCTGCCGTCGTCTGGCACAGGTCACAGCCTCACAGGTGACACCCCAGCCAAGAACACCATGTATGATGTACATACCAGGTACCTGCGGAATATTCGGCGAACATAGAACCTTGCGTGTTGCCACAGCGGCACAGAAGTTATCACATGAACAAAGATAATGTCACAGTGAGGATCTCGTATATTGACTAGCGCTCTTCAGACGGAGTCACCTCCCGACTTTGGAGTCCTGTGTCTACTATGACCAGCCATGGGGGTCATATCTAACATAAAACATAATTAGAAGTACAGGAGAAAGCAGACCAGCACCTTCCTTCCTTGTTCAGTTGTCCAAACCCAGCCTCGTGCACCAGCGCTGTAATAGCGAGGGAAAGAGAAGGACAAATCGTTGCTTTTCTCGTGGATAGCGTGAATAGAAGAAGAAGAAAATAAAAGGAAAATAAAGGAACCGCGGCAAAAAGACACGAGACGGGAATGCATCGCGGATTCGCGTTACTCGTTGCTCCATCAAACCTTTAACCAGATCATTTATCCCACATAGATCGTCTCGTCATTAACATAATAACATTCCCCAAAACCAAATTACTCCTGTTTCAAGTTTGCAGATCTTCTTCGCCCTCTTTTTGATGGCTCGCCCTCCCCGAGAAGACAGATTCCACCGAACGTGGCCAAGCCTGAAAAGAGCAGCTTGTAGTGATTACTCCTCTCCCGGAGAGCATTCATAAAGGAAATGTAGAAAAGGACACGGCAATAACCTAGCGGGCTTCCTTTTGTGTGATATCCCATCGTCAATAGGGTATATAATGAAAAACTTCAAGAACAAAACACGTTTGATTTCTCCGAAACCAAAAGGAGGCATGATGGTATAAGTCAGGTGAAGAAAGGAGTCGAGACAGCAGGAGGGTGTATAGAAGTAATTTAGGGAGGAATGTGGCCCGGGGGGCAAGAACGAAAAGAATAAGGGAATGAGGAACAGAGTGAGAGGTAGGAAAAAAAAAAGAAAGGCAAAGAGAAGTAGAAAGAGAAAACCAACACTGCTGATGACTTAGATGAGCAAAAAGTCCCAGCCATTGGACTGCATGACGTCCCGCCAATTGACGTGGGGATACATGGAGTCCGAAATGGTGGATCCGGGCAAGGTGACCTGGGCGACAATGTCGGCTTGCTTCCACACCTCGCGAACGATGGTCGCCATTCGGCCAAATGAGCCGGAGCTGGCTGCTGCATCACCAAGCTGGGCGACGCGATCTTGAAAGAAGTCGCGGAAGCAGCTGCCCGGCAACGCGACCGAGGCCGCCATCAGATAGACCCAGACCATGCTGCGGTCGTAGCCATGGGGCCCGGACGGGATGAGCTGCAGCACCATGGTAAGCTTCTCCATCAGCCCCTGCATGGAAGCCTGGCTCGGGCTGAAGCCGGGGATCAGGCTGACGAGATAGATGCGGGCGGCAATGCGGAAGGCCGCCGTGATGTTGAGGCAGAGCTGCTTGGGTGACAAGGTGCCATTGCTACTGTATGGCATCTTGGGCCAGCTCTGGTCGGCCTCGGTCGCCGTGAGCTCCCTGCCGAGGCCCTCGGCATGCTGGCACAGCGTGAGCTCGTCCATGCCGCTGGTCTTCAACCAGTCGAGGCAGGCAATCTCCGAAATGAGATACATGACGCGGTCATCGCAGCCCATGAGCTCGCGCAGGCCGAGGCGCCAATTGAGGCACAGCAGTTTGTCGCGATATGTGTTTGCGAACGCCGGTGGAGTGCCTTGCATCGTGGCGCCGAGAATGTCGATCCAGCTCGCCAGCGCCATGTTGAAGGGAACCGGGCCAACCTGACCGGCAGGATTGACCACATGAGAGGGCAGGTCGAGTTTCTGGACCAGGTTGATGGCCGCCTGGAAGTGTTGGTGCCACGCGATGTCCGGGAGTCCGTCGCCGATGCGACCGACGGTGCACTGCAGGAAGATGAGGCCCAACGTGGCTTCCAGCATCTGCTGGTGGTCCTCGTCACGCTTCAGCAGGTCGCAGAGCGTGAGGATGGTGGCACAGCGGTGCTTCATGATGTCGGCATCCAGATCAGCGTCCGTGGCGACGGCCCCCAAGTCGGCGGGCGCGAGGCTGGCACGCATCTTGAGATGCTGGGCCGCGATGCCGAGGCAGCAGTGCAGATAGACGCTATTGGTCTGCAGCGCCGGCAGCATCAGGTCGGAGCCCACGGAGCCGTGCTGGTTGGCCTCGAGAATCGGAAAAATAATGGGCATGACGTGGTGGACGAAATGATCCAATAGCCGCTGGTCGCCGTCCTCAAGCTCAATGTGCACATTGCGCGAGCGGTTGTTTGGGCCGTGGGCAAAGTCGAAGAAGTGGACATCTAGTGTCTCCTGGACATGGTCGCGATGGCCGCGATGCTCGACAGGCTCCATCCAGGCACATGCTCCCTCCAGCTGGTCTGCTGGCAGCACGGTACCCGGCGAAGGCGGCGTCTGCAAGGTACTGAAGGTGGCAATGTGCGCCTCGCGCAGCGTCGGTACGTCGTTGACAAACATCTGTCGCTCTGTCTTGACGTCCACCTCATAGGGCGAGTATGTGGCGGCGAGCCCCCGGCAGGTGCCGAGCTCGGTGCCAAAATCGATGCCAAAGTCGGCGCCGAAGCCGGTGCCGTAGTCGGTGCCATAGCCGGTGTTATAGCCGGTGCCAATCCCGGTGCTAATCGCAAATTCGGTGCCAAGCTCTGTGCCAAGCGCGGCGCCGCGGGGCGGGTTGTTGAAGTGGAAAGCCGAGCAATGCGAATCAATTGACGCCGATCGCGTGTCGTTCATGGCGTCCGAGAGCGTTGCAGGCGTTGGTAGCGAGTGCGACAGGCCGGGCGGGGGACTGACCGAGGCGTGCATCGCGCCCGACGACTTCTCGGCCAGCTTCTTGCGCTTGATAACATTCTTGATGTCTTCTTTGTGCTGTCTGCGCGCATCGTTGTTGCTCCACCAGACGGGCCGCTTGTATTCGCATTGCAGGCCGAGGTGCTTGCAAGCCGTGCACATGGGCGTTCCTTCATCGCATTTCTTGCGTCGTAATCTGCACGTGTAGCAGCCTGCCGAGAACACAGAGAGTCTTGGTCAGCAACACAGTGGATGGGCAAGCTGCTGGGAGTGAAGGGAAAGTAACGGAGACGGAAATATAAGGGGGGGGGGGGGGGGGGGGGGGG
>QEQW01000799.1:0-10865 GCA_004016085.1 Claviceps quebecensis
TTGAACACCTAATCCTAACCATCCCAATTCCATCAGCTAACACCTAATCCTAACCTTAACACCTAATCCTAACCACTAACCACTAACCACTAACCCTAACCCCTAAAATGCTTCATCACCATTTAAATCACACTAATTAGGTGGTAGGTGGTATGAATACCAATATGGGGTGGTATAAATAACAATACTCTTTAACTTTGGGCAGGTACCTATGTAGGTATATTCCGTACTCCGTATGCACCTGTGACCTAACCCTTTGCGCGTCCTATCACAGCTTCAGTTATGGCATTTTTGAAGAGGCAAACACCAAATGTGCGCGCTTTCTTCAGTTTTGCCTAACAAGATCATTGGATTGAGGTGTGAGGACTCTTCTTTCATTTTTGATCTTCTTCATGTACATCTCATGAGCCGCGTCAACCATCATTCCGCAGAGTTATGTACAGGCCAGCTACATGACAACGTGACATGGTGTGTATCGCTTCCACTTTCGCATAGATCATAGGCCATGGAATTTTGGCCTAGCTGTGGCATACCTTATCTGGTGGAAGCACTTCACAAACAAAACAGTACGAAGAGAAATATGGAGAAAGAGCGTTATCTCTCCCACTCTGATTATCTGTTTACGAACATCTAAGAGTCCGGTTTCCATGGAAGATCGTCGTCTTTCAGCGTGGTGCACGTAAAGTAGAACATGCTGCCAGTTTCAATTGAGCTGGCCAGGTCAAGTTGCAGGCTGCACCGGAGGAGTGAAAGGACCAAGTCCCGAGCGAGGGCTTTGAGCTCGGACATGCGCCGAACGAATAGGTCTAAGTTCTAGCTGGTCCAGAGCTGAGGGTTGTGTCTGAGTAATGCGTTGCAGTTGTTGTAATCGAGGAAGACGGACGGGTTGGTGGAGCCGAGAAGTTGATAGCCGCAGGAGATAGGTTTGGATGGTGCAATGATGCTGGGAGTTGAGCCTGCGGGCGGCACGTGAGGCGGCGGCATACGAGCGGGATTATTTTGATTGTTGTGATGGACATTCTGGACATTCTGGGAGTTGTCGGTGTTGTTGCTGCCGCTGTCGCTCTTGTCGTTTCGCTCTGGTTGTGGCTGGGGTGTGATATTGTCGGCAAGCCATTGTCGGAATAGACTGACGACGAGCCAGTCCAGGTGGTTTCCGGCCGGCATACCATGCTTTGTGGGCAGGTTGAGACGAAACAGCTGACCTTCCACGCGGCTGACCATATCTCTCAGCTCGCCCCTCCTGTTATTGACCATGTCGCTCACGATGCTAGGCGGCCGCAGGTGGCTATTGCCCACGACGTGGATGAAAGCCTCTTTAAAAATGAGTTTGCTGCGGGTGCGGGCCAGATAGCCGAGGCGGAGAGAGGAAACTGCATGCATGGCGACATGTTTCCACAGCCTTGACTGAAACTGCAGCAAGTGATAGTCAACGCAGGGGCCCACGACAGCGAGAGCATCATATTGATCTGCCAGCTTCAGGAGAGATCTGCATTGCGAATAGGCGTTTGCGAGATCGACACCGTCCAATGCGGGACGACGGTTGTAAAAGATGCGGAAGAGATTGTCGTAGTCACACAATAGCAACCTATCCGCCGTGGAAAGACGCTCTCGCATGGCCAGACTCGCCACGGAGTAAGAATGTGAGGTGCGCCTCGTTGCCAATGACCTATCCTTGGCGCGCAAGCTACTGGACGTCCGATGGGACGCAAAAGGATCACCAGCGCCAGAGCCGAAGAGCGACTGGGACGATGACTGCGAGCCGCCCGCTCGGCCCGTCTCTCCTTTTCGTGCCGGTAATAAAGGGTCCGTCTGAACCCTCGTCTGAACCAGCATGGGAACGTCGCCATGAGCGGCCCCGTAATTCAGCTCATATCTCCATCGCCTGTTCGGACTAGTGTAACCAGATGCATTTTGAAAACAGCCACCGCATCTCATGTCACCACCATCGGCGGCAAAATGAACCGCTTGCGAGCCGTCGAGTCCAGACGCGTCCTCCCCTATAGCATAGGCTTTTTTGTTCCCGGGGGCCGGCACTGACTGTGTCTTAGACCACGAAGAGGATGTACTCGTCTCGAAGAAACCGCTGCATCTCGCCAAGGTGTGCTGGTGCAGGAGATATGTGTTCTTGATAGCATCGACCCCGTCCGTGCCGGCTCCCACATGGATGATAATCTCGACATCACCGGTGTGCGCAAAAACTGGGAACTCATTCTGGGACACGTAGTAAGACGCGCTCGCTGGTGATTGGCTTTTAGCGCTCGTTGCGGCCCGCGGGACATTGAGAGCCGCGAAACGGCGGACGTCAGTTGTGAGACGATGGTCGACGCAGGAGACGGTTGATGGGACACCACGTATGATGGGCGGCAGAAGGCCGTGAAAAAGACGGAGCAAAACAAGGACTTGGTGACTGGACGAATGGCGATACAATTCGATGCCGAGTTTGCTGCAGTGAGGCGATGTTTCGTGCGCTTGTCGGAAATAAGAGACCACCTTGCCGGCGGCCGGCGTCGTGAAACAGTGGAGACGCGTAACACGACTTGCGGCCGGGTCGCGGCCGCTAAAAACGCCTAAAAACGCCAGCGCTTGCCAAAACGGGCACGCATAGTACGGGGGTTGTATGTAGGTACATATGTACATACATATGTATTGCATTACTGTAGCCTGTAGGTACCTATGTTTGTGCCGATGTAGGTCCTCCCTTCGAAGTTCGTAATACATATCATGAACGAACCGACTACATGACAACATAGCATGACAGGTATCGCTTCAAGCCCTCATCCTTCGTATATATCAGGGGCCATGGCGTTTTGGTCCAGCTGTGGTCTATTTCAGTGAAATATCACACGAATCACTAGTGCCGAAAGACGTGCGAGGAAAAGGGGCCATGATCGTCAGGATTCTTCCAAAGGAATATAGGGCTGTAGTGTCCAGGGAATATCTTCATCCTCCACCGTGGTGCACGTAAAGTACAAGGGCTTGTCCAAGGTTTCATATGAGACATTTGGGCTGTCCACGTTGAGCTCCAGGTTGTTGCGGAGGAGCGGGCGAACAACATCCCGAGCTAGAGCTTTGAGATCGGCCATGCGCTTTTCGAAGCGGACGAGGTTTTCGGGGGTGTGAAGCTGAGGGTTAAGTGCGAGGAATGCTTCGCATTCGTTATGATCGAGGAAGGCGGATGGGCTATCGGAACCGATGTCCCGATAGGCGCGGCAGATGTCGAAGGTTGGTGGTGCGGGGGTATCATTGCCATCGCTGTGATGGTCATTGTCGCTTTCGCTTTCGCTTTCGCTATTGCAAGCCGGCCCTGATTGGGCCTTGGTATTTTCGGTAAGCCATTGTCGAAATAGACTGACGACAAGCCAGCCCAGGTAGTCGTTGGACGGAGTAACGCGGTAACCCTGCTCTGTGGTCAGGCTGAGATAAAACAGCTGACCCTCCACGCGACTGACATTCTCCTGAAGCTCGTACACCTTGCGCTCGGCCATGTCGAGTACGAAATCGGGTACCTCGAGTTCAGGTCTTTTCTGAGATAAGTACCAAATGCCCACCTGGTGGATGAGAGCTTCTTTAAAAATGACTTTGCTGCGGGCCAGATAGCTGAATTCGAAAAAGCGTGAATGTCTGGCAACTACCATCCATAACCTTGACTGAAACTGCAGCAGGTGGTGTTCCACGCGGGGTCTTACGACGGCGAGGGCATCATATTGATCTGCCAGCCTCAGGAGAGATTCGCACTGTCTAAAGGCTTTGACGACATTGACGTTATTCAGCATAGGGCGATAATTGTAAAAGATGCGGAAGAGGTTGTCATAGTTGCGCAACAGAATCTTGTCCCCCCCAAGGAGCATCTCTCGCATATCAGGTTCCGCATCGAAGACACGCTGTGAGGCGTTTATCGTGGCTGGTGGACTATCCTCGGGTTGCGACGCAACAGGACCTCCGGAGCCAGGGCCAGCGAGCGATGGAGAGGATGACTGTGAGTCGCCTGCTTGTCCTGACCCTCCTTTTTGCGCCGGTAAAGGATCTGTCTGAGCCAGCATAGGAACATCCAGCCAGGCTGTCCCGTGATCCAATTCGTACTTCCATCGTCTCTTCAGACCTGTGGAACCAAAAGCGTTTTGCGTGCTGCCGCGGCCGTCCTTGTCACCAACACCACGATCGTCCTTGTCACCAATATAACGAGCGCGTTTGCTCCCGCTGGTCGGATCTGACTTAGTCTTGGACCACTGAGAGGATGTACTCGCTGCGAAGAAACCGCTGCATCTCGCCAAGGTGTGCTGGTGCAAAAGATATGTATTCGAGACAGCCTCGACTCCATCCGCAGCGATCGCCCCACGAATCGTAATCTCGACGTCGCCGGTATGAAAGAGGGGGAAATCATTCTGCGATACGAAGGAAGACGAGTCCACGGGGAATTGCCTGTAGCGTTCGGTACGGGACAGCGAGAGCCACGAGGCCGCGAATGTCGGACGTGGGCGTTGCTCGCGGTGGCGAGACGCGGAAGACGGTTGATGGGGTGCCATGGATGATGGGCGGCAGCAAGCCGTCAAGAAGCACCCACCAGAGGGATGGGAAGCGACCGAGAAAGACCAAGAGAAAGGACGAGTGACTGACCGACGGCGGTGCAGGCCGATGTCGAGGTCGCAGCAGTGAGTGATGTTTCGAGCGGCTGAGCCTGCCGGATCGTGTCGTGTATAGTGGAGACGCGTAAAAAACGCGTAATCCCGAGTTGCGCGCGACTGCAAGTGCATGGACACAAGCGAAGAAGCAGGGTACTCCGCGCAAGAGAAGAACGACGCGCGATGAAAAAAAAGACACGTACGGCACATGACCTCGACACACCACCCACACAACCAAACCATGCGATGGAATGAGCTGTTCAACCCGCGTCTTGCATCATGGCCCGAAGCCCATCTCCTTGGCCGAGTTTCGGGATGCCGTCGAATCGCTGTGTCGCCCGCGCTTCCCGGCGGTCCGCTTCGCCCGCTCACGGGCAATCGGTTCGTTTCCCGAGACGATGAAACAACTTGAGCTTCAGGGATCAGTGCTGACGGCGCGAATATTCTTCAGCGATTGCCGTGAGCGGCGGCGTCGATTCCATGGCCATGGCGTACCTCCTCTCTAACCTGCTCAAATACCACCGTGGCATCCGAATTGCAGGGAATCCCGCCCATAGCATCTATGCCATCATCATCGACCATCAGCTGCGCCAGGGAAGCTCCGTGGAAGCGTCCAGAGTTGCCAAAGAAGTCGCACAGATGAAGATCAAGCCCGTCATCCGAGCTCTCAACTGGAAACAATCGGGTGTGCGTGGTTCGGTGGGGGATCCGGCCAACCTGCCCAATGTCGAGACTGTGGCCAGAACTCTGCGCTATCGAACGCTTGGTAAAGTCTGTCGCGATTTGCACGTCAGCAGCCTCTTTGTGGCACACCATCGAGATGATGACTATGAGACCGTTCTCATGCGTCACAGAAACGGCCATTCATATCGCGGATGCCAGGGTATACCGGAGGCCAATGCGATCCCCGAATGCCACCACTTGCATGGTGTGTACCAGAGCGGTCTTTTGGACGACCAGATGCGTCCTAGGCCCTTTCTCAGCCTGAAGCCGCCAAACAAGGCCATGAGGCATCTCCGACGGTTGATGAAGAGCGAATTGAAAGCCGAAGAACCACTGGACAACCACAGCTCCTGCCTCGGCAGCAACGATTATTTGAATTACTTCCCGTTGCCGAGCCTCCTGCCAGGCATCTCTCTGCGAGACGCGCGAGACGCGCATCAATCTCATGTGCCGTACCTGGCGCCGCTCGACTGCGAGGAGGGAGGCGTCATGATTTATCGGCCGTTGCTTCAGTTTGACAAGGACAGACTCATTGCGACGTGCGAGGCCAACAACATTAAGTGGTTTGAGGACCCTACCAATGCAGATGCAACACTCACACCCAGGAACGCGATTCGCCTCACGGACCAGGCCACGCTGCCGCCTGAGTGGCGGAAGGAAGCCATTCTTGACATGGCGAGAGACGCCAAGAGGCGGACTCGACTCGAAGAGGCCGAGGCACGCCGCTGGTTGGTACGACAAGCTGCCATTCTTGACTTCGACCCCAACGCGGGAACGCTGCTCGTGGAGCTGCCGCCCTTTCACGTCGCCAATCCACAACGGAGCAGGCCACGCCTCTTTGCGGAAGCCAGACGCGCAGCTCGTCGACCTCACCAGCGCATCATTGCCGCCATTGCGGTCCGCAAGCTGATTGAATTCGTCACTCCAGACACAAATGTCCCTCCCGTGGCAGATCTGAGCAACGTCATCGACATGCTCTTCCCGGAACTGGCCGCGCGGAAAGGCCAGTCGCCGTTCAAGGCATTTACCATTGCTAACGTGGTTTTTTCTCCCACCGTTGGCCGTGAGCGTATAGGTGCCCGCTGGCGCCTGTCCCGGGCGCCCTATCCATCCTCGAAGCCTCTGCCAGAACGAAACCTGCAGACGCGTCACAGGCAGCTTGCCACCTCACCTCTATATGGCGGCTCAGAAGAGTGCATCGGCTATCCCCCGCGCTGGGAGAAGTTTAGAGCTCCTGCGCTCTGGGACGGTAGGTACTGGATCCGCCTAAGCACATGCGTGCCCGCACGTCTTTTCCTTCTGCCGTTTCAGCCTCAATATGCGAAGCGCTTTCGCGAAATGCTTCCTCCAAAACAGTGCGCACGGCTGGATCGGATTCTCAGGCACTACGCTCCTGGCAAGGTTCGCTACACCTTGCCGGCTCTGTATAGCTGCGAAGGGCCCTATTATGATAAAAATGCGAAGCGCGTGTTTACGCTGCTTGCTTTGCCCAGTCTGGGGATTTTTACACCTGGGATACAGCGGTGGGTGATGTGCAAGGTACGCTACAGATATGTGGATTTGTCATTATTAGGGCACGGGAGGAGGAGGGTGTCGCGAACGGCACTGGAGAGTGCGAAACTGGGAACACGGTCCGTGAGGAATCGTAAAACACAACGACTGAGACGAATCCGAGAACAGCGAATCCGAGAACAGCGAATCCGAGAACAACGAATCCAGAAACAGAAACAAAAGCAGACAGCAAGTCTGCATGCTAGAGACGTCGAAACGACGATGCCACGCGAGCCAATCCAGGATACATGTATTGCGCTGTAGATAGGCCGTGTTACTATTCTACACAGATACTTTCACGTCTCGCCTGTCAAAACCATCGCACACATCATCTGTACAGTCCAGCCTGCACAGGCTTACCGCACCAGCACTTTCGCCTTGGCAATCAGATTTCGCAACTCCATGCTCCCCCCCTTCTCATCTCCGTGCTTGATCACGCCGGGAAAAACCACGCACCAAATTTCTCGGCGGGCCAGCGCTTCCTCGTCCTCGTCCTCCCCACCCACGTCCTCCATGTTGTCCGGATCGAAGAGGATCGGCTGATGGGGCGACACCTCGGGCATGTACACCTTCAGGATTGCTTTCTGCGCGACAAGCAGCCGTGCTAGGTCTACGGCGTCCGTGGCGAGGCTGCGGAGAGACGAGTCCCGCGGGCTGGGGTGCGATGAGCCCGGCGCGGAGGATATGCTGCCAGGACCGTCTGTGGTGATGGCGTCGAGGATTCGCTTGATGCGCAGGGTCACTTTTTCGATGTGTGTGTCTGTTTCGTCTTGTAGGGTTTGGATAGCGTCCCGGCGCAACAGGGCGAGGGTAGAGGCGCGCCAGTGGTTGATGGATTCTTCGGAGCGGACTACCTGGCGTTAGCAGCGAGCGAGAAGCTCAACTTCATCCTGTATCACAAGATGGGTATATCGAGGGACAGGCCATGGTAGTGGCAGCAGTGGTGTTGAAGCGAGGAAACTAAAATACGAACCAAGCTGGGAAAGCGTCTCTTCCATCTGATGAAAACGCTGCACCTGCTCATCAGAGAGGCCCGGAAAGTATGTGCCCAAGATCATTTCCACCAGAATCCTCGACACAATGGACTGCAACAGGTGGATTTTTGCTCCTGGTGCGTGATAATAATGCTCATACGTGGGAGCTAGTTCCCTGAGCTCGGCGAGGGTTACTGGATCTAGGCAATCGAAATCGACTGGGGCATGTAAGAACGCAGACAGACACTGACAGGCAGACAGGCAGACAGCAAAGGGGACAGGGAGAAGGAGAAACAGAAACAGACAGAGAAGGAAAAGAAACCCCCACCCCCAAAAAAAATAAAAAAACCAGAAATTCAAAAGAAGCACATCAGTAGCAATCTTCACACAATAAATAAAGTCAAGTCTCAACACACCTCACTCACCAAGTCCCCCCCTCCGAAAATACCTCACAACCCAGCCCTGCACCCCCATCCCCAATCTCCCCATCCCCTCCCCAAACGCCCCATCACTTACCTGCCCCTCCGTCCTCGTACTCATGCTCACAAACGTCTTCATATCCCGCACCTGCCCCCTCAACCGACCCATCTCCGCATCTCTCTCCAGAGCCTCCCTCCGGAGCTGGTTCCTATCCTGCTGCAGGGCCGTGATCTGTGCGGCCTGGGTGGCTGCTTCGGCGGTGAGGACGCGAAGCTGTGTGTCTGTGTGGAGGAACTGTTGGTGGAGGGTGCGGTGCTTGGTTTGCCAGAAGGAGGTTGTTAGGGTGAGCTGTGCGAGGGTTTGCTTTAGAAGGGATAGTTCTTGGTGTAGAGACGTGATGTGTTTGTCTTTGGTGCTGGATTGTGCGTTGGGGCCTGTATAGCTGTTGTGTTGTTCGTTGGCGGTGTCTGGTGAGGCGGTGGTGTTGCTGTCGCTGCTGCTGTTGCTGTTGCTGTTGCTGCTGGTGTTGGCGGCTTGGACATTTACCGGATGGTTCAAGGGGGAGGCGTGGACGGGTTCTGTACGCAGAAGATGGCTGGGGTCTTTTTCGAGATCCATAGCTGTGGTGTATCTATCTCGCTGTAGATGTTTTTCTGAAGGGCCAATTTCCGTGTCTGTTGTGTTGATGATATGAACAATAAGTGGCATTCGGTCCTCGCGCGCTTGTCCGTGTAACTTACTATGTAGCGCTGAGCGTGGTAGCTTTCACCGAACTGCCCTCTCAAGGCCAATGAATTCGAAGGAGTAGATTAATGAGCAAACTATGAGCAAACGATACCAATATTCGGACACAACTTGAAGTAAGGAGCGGAAACGGTAGAGGAGATAAAAAGCTGAGTGTAATTCTCAGCAGGTGTTCATGAGAGATGAGTGACTCGTCACGTCAGCATAGTTGGCACGGCTATTTAGTCAAACCAAATCAGAGATCATCATGACGGAAACGCGGAAACGCACAACAAATGAACAACTAACTGCAGATGGACACAACACACGGGCGCCTCAAGCGTTTCTCGCCCTCAGAAACTCGTCGCCAGGATGCGATGCGATACGGTGCGGTGGGGGTTGGTGTGGTGCCCAGCGACAAGATGGGAAAGCCGTGAGGTCTACTTCTGACAATGGAATCGAAAACACAAACGGCACTATTTGGGGGGCGGAAGCTGGAACATCAAAGGGTATTTTGACTGCGGGGTCTGGCTGCCTCATCCCTATGGCTCTGACTCTAGGCATGGCTGACGTTTCGTGACAAGCAACAGGCTGTTCAGTGTTGTTGCACATCTGTTGAAGGACAGATGACCTCGGCGGCTTGCACCCGTGCGCACGAATACACAGCATTCCCCTTCAGCTATATCTACCAGAAAACGATACGCAGGAAACACTCCAAAAAAAAAAAAAGCTCTACCTGTTATACTCCGTGGAGACAGTAGATCACCACCCGTAAGACTACACTCCATAGCCAGACTAGAATAGTGCAAAAATTCCCATTCCGTTCAACGACGCCGTAAACCATGAACCATGAGCCATGAGCTACTGTGTATAAACCTGCGGCCACTCAAGACCAATCAATCCGGAAGCACCCAAAAAAAGAACCCGGCGTCCCATGCAAATCATCTATCGTGTTGTATCCTTGTCGCGCACTCATCGCTAGCAATGCAGGCTTCTACCCCAAAGTCCCGTAAAGTTTCCATCGAATCTTCCGTCTCCGTGTTCGTGAGAGTGGCCGAAGCTAGCTAGCTCCTAGGTATCCCCCTCGGCCGGAGCAGTCGTGGTGGCCGCTGCTGGTGCTGCTGTCCCCTTATTTTTGTAGTAGTCGTTCAGCTTTGTCTCGACGTCCTTATAGTCTACCTTGACAACCTCGAAGGCCTCTATGATGCGTTGCAGGCACAGATCAGAGTCTGGTTCTTCAGAGCCGTCTAGGTTTTCGTTCTTGCCGTAGCGCTGGATCTTCTCGCACCCGTCGCGCACCTTGATCAGGCCGAGGGTGGCGGATGAACCTTTGAGAAAGTGGCCCAGCTCCGACAGTTGGTCCAGATCCTTCTCCTCTCTAGAATTCGTGCATCGTTCGGGTCAGTACCAGTGCTTTGCGACGGAGGTTTCTTGTTGGAATTCGGTTATGGGGAAGTTGGGCCCACTACGTGAGGCTGCCCCCACCAATCATGACACGTCTCAGGCCCAGATATTACGTACATGGCTGTGTCCATTTTTATAAACGTCTCCTCCGCTTGTGTGAAAAATCCACAGACGATGGAATGGCTGAATTCATGATCATCAGGGTCATCCATCTCTAGGATCTGGTCGAAGGTATTCGTGTCGATGGCGTCGCCGAAGACGGACGCGGGAGCCTTCTCCTCCTTCAGAGCCATGAGGTCAGCAAAGTCGCCGTGATATGATGTCGTCGAGTGCGACCTCCAACAAGGAGAGAGCCCGTGCACGGATTCATCGGGCCAAGGATAGTCAAGAAGGCTTGCAGAGAGGTGAAATCGGAGAGAATAAAGCAAAAAAAAAAAAAAATCCACGA